>MVAH01000225.1:0-27862 GCA_014825575.1 Phaffia australis
AGATATCCCTCAAGAAAATGTAGAGAATTTGACGCGCTTGAACGAACCCTCAGCAACACCCCACAGGTACTCTCGACCTTTAACGACTCGGCCGTCTCGAGTAGTGACATCTTGAGTGGATCCAATGATCGAGAACGGCATGGCGGCCGTCAGCGTACGAGCATGTTCAGCCGATGCTGGGTCATCCTCCTCGATCGGAGGCTGATAGATCCTGATTCCTTGAGCAACGATAACCTCTTGGATCTGTTTACCAAAAAAACAATGCGGAAACAGGATGAGATCGTTCAGCGCACTCGATACTTTGAATCTAGAGGGGTATATGCGCAGAAGTAGCACGCAACTCGACGTTTAAAGATGACCAAGTCTTCGGGCGTCAACGTGTCAGCTTTGGCTACGACAGGAATGAGATTGACTCGAGTGCCGAGGCGCTTCATGATTTCAATGTCTAGTGGCTTCAAACTGGGGATTGATGGATGTCCAGACCAAGGGCGATTCAAAGAGCATTTGAGTAAAGCATGACCTGTCAGCGCGCCTCAACCCTATCAATTGGACAGATTGGACATGATACATTCTTACGTGTGTCCAGTTGGTCGCACAAAGTATAAACAAGCATGAACCCTGAGATCTGTCTTTTCTTCTCGCTGGGGTTGCTGCTCTTGACGCATAAACATCTCGTGCTGGTCGTCCACAAACTCTACAATCGGCCCCCAACTGTGGGAGAGCAATAACAGGATAACAGGAAATCAGCATACGGCCTCTCTCTCCTTCAGAGATTTTGTCATTCGGCACGGTTCAGGGCGTTTTAGAGAGGGAGAATAGCTTACCTATCTCGGTTGTTGACGTAGTCACCAAACCCAGGCGTGTCAATCACTGTCAGCTTGACTTTGAATGCCTTTTCCTCGAGCTGTAAAGAAGAATGAATGTCACAGTTGAGTATATGCACTTATGAGTAGTGATCAAAATAGACGCATATAACCGTCTAGAGGAAGGTACAAACCTCAGCCTTGATAATGTCTACTTCGGTCGTCTTGTCTAGTTGTTTAGAGAATCGCTGCCGGTAGTTCTTCGGCTGAGAGAGCTCGGTGGAGAACAGAGTGTTGATCAGTGTCGTCTTTCCGAGTCCGGATTCACCTAATTGAGTGGGTAGGTGGTATGAAAGAAGAGGAGGATGAAAGGTACACAGGGCAACAGAAGGCGAAGAGAGGTATTAGTAGATGACAGGAAGAAAATCCAACTTTGATATGTTGAGCGCTCTGAATTCAACATATAGTCGAAAGGAGCAAACGTATGTGATCTAAAGCAGCAAAAGGAAACGTACCGACTACCATAACGGTGAAGTGCTAGATGAATCCATCGCAGAGCATCAATAGACGGATTTCAGGTACGACCAAATCGACAGCAGGCATACAGAAAACGAGAAACGACGAGTCGAGTGATCAGCAATAACGATCTAGACATGTTCCCAAGAGAGCTCTCTTGTAAGCAAGGAGAATGGAGTGACCCATATAGATGCGATATAGTGAAGGGAAGAGTAGAAAAGGGTACAAAGGAAGTTGAGATGAATGAAGCTACTGAGAGCACTTACAGCCCCTCGTTTAGCCACGATCTTGTGTCGTTGGTTGGGCAGACTACGAAAGCGGACAAGAGCGTAAGAATCTCATATTCTGACCCATGGGAAGATATGATAGAAAGAGAGTACGGAAGGCTAAATACTTTGCGATTCCGATTCCGTTAGCGGATACATCAGTGGTGGCCATGTTGATGAAAGAACGAAAAGAACAGTGTTGAAGGCGAGGTTGAAGTTGAAGTTGAAGTTGATGGTGAAGAGGTGAGAGAGATGGAGAGTAGCTGTCAGAGAAGAAACAGGGGCCATCTGTTTATTTCCTAGACGTTTTCTATTATGGATTCATAAGGCACACTAGCTTTGTCTATTACGAGTTTTTGTATTACTCGACCCCATCGGTATATAATAGGCAACCGCGTGAAATCCATTACAGACATGTTGACCCAGCACTCTCCATCTACGACGTATACAGATCAGGATGTTCAGTATTAAAGTTTATATGATGCAGCATGTATGGTTGTGATATCATCAGAGAATGTTTCTGAGAAGGACATCCGATCGTCTGAAGTTTAGTGTTAATCGTATTTGATAGTTCTCTTTTTCCTAGTGGCCTAGTCGGATTTTTTGTAATACGAATTTCGCTAGGTAAAGTGGAAGGAAAAAAGTCCAAAGAATTTTCCAAGCGCCTCCTCTTTTTTTTTCCTCTTTCACACACACACACACACACCCTCTCACCCCTCACCCCTCTCCCCATCCCATGGCTCCCTACGCTAAACCAGAGACATCTCTCAAGGTATGAATCTTGAGCATGAACAGCGGCTTCTGTTTTGTCGTTGTACTGAACAATTTGTTTTGCTGCTTGATCAAACATATGATCCAATCAAATAAATCCATACCTTTTCTTTCAGCGAGCTGAGGGTAAGTTTATGCTTTGCACCTCATCGATCTTTTCCATTCCTATTCAAGTTAACTCAAATGTAACTTTCTTTGGAACGTCTGTCCTACAGAGCTTCTTTCGCTTTCTCCTCCCAAGGAAAAGGAGGCCCTCGATGCTCTCGCCGAAGTCTTTGTGTCAAAGCGGTTCAAGTCGACTCCCATCACCGCCCTTGAGCCTGTCATCATCCGGTCCGTCCTTCTTTTCTCCACCCTTTTGCTTGTGGACCTCATGAAAGTTCATCAGTGGCCACACTAACATTGTCTCTGACCACTCGACAAATCATCCTGCCATACAGGTTCCTCGAGCTTTGCGTGTCGATGAGGAAAGGAAAGATCGCTAAGGAGGGACTCGCTGCTTACCGGTATGCCTTTCTTTTTTCTTTCAAATCTTTTCTCTGCTTCTCTCAACAACGTATTCATACAAAGACATAATCTCCGTCCACGATTCTTTGACTTTCCTCAGAAACGTTGCCCAGTCAACCAATGTGCCCTCCGTCGAGAATGTTATCAAGAGGTTCCTTTCTGCTGCTGAAGCCAAGGTGGCCGAGGCTCAGGAATCCGCTGCTTCACTTCTCTCTACTAAAGACGACTCGTCTGCTGAAGAGCCCGAGGCTGATCTAGACGCACCTCTTGAGCCTTCCACTCTCCTCATGATGTCTGTCGATGCCCAAAAGGATAGGACCGACCGACAAATCGTTCTTCCCGCCCTCAGGTTTTACTGGGAGTGCTTGAGGATCTCTCTCGAGGTGTTGAGGAACAGTGCCCGACTCGAGATCATTTACCAGGTATGTCTTTTTCGCCGTTCATCTCATAACTCGTAATCATTTCTGAATGGGCTTAATGTTCTTTCTTCTTGTCCTACGTTTAACAGCAAATCGTCCAGCGAGCGTTCGCTTTCTGCATCCAGCACACCCGAAAAACCGAGTTCCGACGATTGTGCGAGATCATCCGAAAGGATCTCGCCACCGTCCACAAGTACTCTCATCAGCAAAACACTATCAACTTGTCCGAGCCCGATATTCTTGCTCGATTCCTCGAGATCCGGTTCCAGCAGCTCAACTCTGCCGTCGATCTTGAGCTTTGGCAAGAGGCTTTCCGGTCGGTCGAGGACATCCAAGGTCTTCTCGTCAACCCTGCCTCTAAGAAGGCTCTTAAGCCGGCGATGATGATCAACTACTACGAGAAGCTCACCAAGGTGTTCAAGTCTGAGGGTGGCTCCATGGCTGTGTTCCACGCTGCTGCCTGGGGGCGATACCAGATGTTTGCCGAGCGAGGCGCCGCCACTGCCAAAGAGGGTCAGGCTAGTTTGAGTGAGGAGGATGCTAAGAAGAACGTCGGGTTTGTTCTTCTCTCTGCCTTGGCCGTTCCGGTGACTGAGGATGGAGAGGGAAAGAGGCACGCCACTAAGTTGGTCAACTTGCTCAACTTGCCCAAGATGCCTACCAGGGCTGGTTTGTTGAAGGATGCTGTTAGTAAACCTTTAATTTTCTAGATGCCGACTATCTGCTCGATCCTTCTGACTCGATTTTCTCTTATTCGCTGTATATATTCCCTTCAGCTTGATCGAAACATCCTCGCTCGAGCCGCCCCAGATCTCGCCAAACTTTACACTCTTCTTGAGCAGGACTTCCACCCTTTGACCATCTGCTCTACCACTGCTCCTATCATCCAGTCATTGGCCTCGTCACCTGACTATGCCCAGTATGCTGCCCCAATTCAGCACGTCGTTATCTCGCGATTGTTCCAACAGCTCTCTCAAGTGTACGACTCTGTCTCGATGGCTCACGTGCTTTCTCTCGTCAGTGCGTTCTCGATGGACGAGGACGCGCTCGAGAAGTTTATCATGGCTGCCTGTAAGCGAGCTGAACTCGCTGTCCGATTGGACCACGTTCAGAAGTCGATTCTCTTCTTGGACGAGCCTTTCACTATGGCTTCCTCCAAGGTCGGTTCCGGCCCTGCTGCCTTCACCTCGAACTCTTTGATCGTCGACTCTAAGGCTGGACTTCTCCAGCCGTCGACGGCTGATCTGGTCCGAACTCAACTCTCAAGATTGGCGAGTGTGTTGCACTCGACTGTTCGTTTCCTTGATCCTTCTATCGCTGTCAAGGCCAGGGAGGCTCAGCGAGAGTTGTTCGATAAGGCTGTTGCCCAGGCTGAGGCCGAGCAGGCCGCTTTCTCCGCTCGACGAGCTTTGGTCGCTCGACGAAAAGAGTTGATGGACGAGTTGAGCGTCCGACGAGCGACTGAGGAGGCTGCCGCAAAGGCTGAGAAGGCCAGGGTCGCTGCCATCGAGTTGAAAAAGAAGGAGGAAGAGGATTACAAGAAGATGCAGCGAGAGAGGATCCAGCAGGAGGTTGACCAGGTCAGAATTGACGAGGCCAGAAAGTTGGCCGAGTCCCTGAAACTCAGGGGTGGCCTCAAAGTCGACGCTGACAAGATCGACAACATGGACACCGATGGACTTGTTCAACTTCAGGTCGAGCAGCTTGAGAAGGAGAAGCGAGAGATCGCTGAACGACTCCGAATCATCGGCAAGCGAACTGACCACATCGAGCGAGCTTTCCGAAAGGAAGAGATTCCTCTCGTTCATGCTGATTACGAGCGACAGCAGGCCGACGATCTCGCTGCTCACCAGCTTCTTCAGCATCAGACCAGAGATCACGCTAAAGCTGTTCACGAGGAAGCTGTTGGTTTGAAAAACCGATTGGCTAGAATCTTGGGCGACTACCAGATTGTCAAGAGCGATATTCAAAAGAGGCAAGCTGGCTTGTTCGAGGAGAGGAGGAAAGCTTCCGAGATCAAGATTGCCGAGGAGAAGGAGAAGCTTCGGGCTAGGGTATTGGCCGAGCGGGCTGAGAAGAGGCGACGAGTGGAAGAAGAGAACAAGAAAAGGGCTGCCGACGATGCTGCCGCTGCCGCTGCCGAGGAGCGACAACGAGAGGATGATGCCCGAGCTGCTGAAGAGGAGAAGGTTCGACTCGAGATCGAGGGACGAAAGCAGGAGGCCGAGGAAAAGGCCCGAGCTGCTCAACGAGAGGCTCGAGAGAAGCAGCGACAGGCTGATGCCGAGCTCGTCAAGCTGCAGATGCAGCGAGAGGAGGAGGCTATGGCCCGACGAAATGCCGCCAAAGGTTCACCCGCCGGAGGTGCTTCGGCTCCTAGTTCTAGTGTTTGGAAGCGACCTGGCGCTGGCTCATCTTCCCCATCTGCTTCGTCCTCGCCCGCTCCCACAGGTGAGCGAAGGCGAATTCAGCTGTCATCGCGAACGGTCCCGCTGGCTTCTGAGAGCTCCCCTGCCGCCGCTCCTGCACCTGTAGCGGCTCCTGCGGCTCCTTCGATTCCTGCTGTGGCTATGGCCGCTGCAGCTACCGCTGCGTCGGAACAGGCGGCTCCTACTGAAGATGGCTTCAAAGAGGTTCCCGTGCGAGGCCAGAAGTGGACTCGAGGAAACAGCAAGTGGGCCAACAGGTAGAACATTACTGTCTTTTCGATAATACCAAAATTATTCAGAAGCAGGGGATTCTATCAGGTCTGGGTTCGAGTGTCATTGCATGTTGTGTTTTCTCTCTGAATCTCTATAGAACGCTGGCCTATCTTCTTCTGTTATGTTTATCCTCCTTCTGTTTCTTCCTATCTGATTAACTTTTCTCATGCTTCTTCTTTACTCCCCACGTCACTTTCCCTCGCCGCCTCTTCCTTCCTTTACTCTTTTTCCATCAATCCTTTGTGTCTTTGTTCGTCTTGCCTGTTTTACTTTATCCGTCTTGGTTCCAAAGGCTTGTTTCGAATGGAAGGAGAAAAACATTATAAAATTCGATCTTTCATCTGGCCTGCTCATGATCCGGACTGAGGACAGAATCGTTCCGAGATGTTGTCACCCTGTGAGCATGTGTGGATGACGCGACCAGAACGAGTGGACATTAGTGGCGGCGGATAGAAGAAGAGCTAGAGAGGTAGAGAAAGAATCAGATAGAGGACGCAAGAATCCATTGGAATCTTCGGAGTCTTTCTCATTCCTTCCAACTGACCTAAGAGTTGCTAACACTGGAAAGCCCAGTTTCTAGACCACTAGTCCGTGATTTATTCTCGACTCCCAGACGGAGCCAGCTGGCCGGCTTGTCTTTGATCTCCTCGCCCACTAACACTCAGATCGCCAAGGTTACTGACGGCTCGGCATAGCTAATTCCTGGCCGTTCCTTTGACTGAGCTCACGTATGAGTCGAAATCGTATAAAGTGCTGACGAAGTTCGTGCTGCTGCCTCGGTATTCTCCTTTCCTCACTTTGTTAATCATTCATCAAAAAAACACATTGATCTACATATTCTCAACGCAAACAATCCGTGAAATTTATCTATCGCCCACATCATGCCCGAGTGTGAGTGAATCAATCTTTCGATCATTCTTTCTCTTTCAGCTTGAACTGATTTGTTGGCGCTTGAACCGTCCGGTAGTCACTCCTTCCAATGCTAAGCTTGTTCCTGCCGATTTGGTCGGTGGGCCCCATAAGGTTCTGTCCAGTCAATTCTCTCTGGTCGTGTCGTTCAGTTGACTGTTACAGATGCTTATCCAGCGCAACCTTTTCTTTATCAGACCAAGGTCAGTATGCTAAAGGACGAAGACTTCAGTCGGGTCGTCAACATGAAAGGAACCGAGACCTCTGGGAACCGTCGGGTACGTATAACGTGATCGGTTGTTAAAGACATTGAGTGTTCGTTATATGATCAGGACATCTGACTCTTTCTTTTCTAAATTCGAATGAACATGTGAATGTTAGATCATGTTGGCTTATGAGGACACGACGGACGCAAGGCTCGCTCTGGAATATACACTTAAGACATTGGTCACGCCCGGTGAGTCGAATTCTTTTCTTGATGTTTTTTTGCTTCTTTCTGGTGTTTGTCGATGTCTCGATCCTGCGCTTATCTGTCCTTTCGTCCTGAACTCTCAGGCGATCATGTGTTCCTCGTGACGATCTTGCCTATCACCTTGGTTGATGCTGCTTGTAAGCTCGATCGTTTTAATTTGATGTTGATGGTTCAGGTGAAAGCTAATAGTGTGTTCTGAGAACTTCCCTCTCTCTTCTCTATATTCAATTTCTTCATCAGATCTGAGCTACGCCCCGGAGTACAACCTTCAAGAAGACGCCGTATGGCTCCGAAAAATGAACGACAATGCGCTCGATGTGCTTAAGGTCCAAGGCGCACAATTTGTGGACGCTGGGGTTGGTTTATTATGCTTTTGGTTCTCTTCTCTGTCTTCTTCCTTTTGGAGCGCTCTTTGCCCTTTCTCTCAAACTAAGGGAATATCTGCGGAGTGACTGATCCTGCTTTGAATCTACTTTTTCTTTGATCGAAAGGCTGATGTGACGGTGCATGTTGCGCATGGGGATCCCAGGTTCTCACTCATCGCTCTAGCAGACTTTGTATGTTTTCCTACTCTGTTCTATGCTAGACGGATCTCTAACTTCGCTTGACTATTTCATTCGAATTACTACTTCTCAAATTAGCACGCTGTCAACCTGTGGGTTATATTTTCTCCTTTGTTGAAATCGAGCATCAGGCCCAGAGGGAAGCCTACGAGAGCGTACTAAATTCACTTTGTCTTGTCTTTACGCTCTGGTTTCATTCCCTGATGGTATTGCTGACTCTGCGTTCACAGAATTGTTATTGGACGAAGAAAGCTAGGGAAGTTCCAAAAGTTGATCACTTCCGGAAGTGTATCACAGTACGGTTCGTCCTTTCTTGTCGTTAACTTTATCTGGTGTTGACAAAGAAGGAAGGGATGGTGACTGATCCGTTTGAAAGGGGGCCGGGGAATTTGTTTCTTTGTCTCCGGGTTTAGTTTTGACGCATGCGAACCAGAACGTCTTGATCGTAAGACAATGAGCCTTTCTACCGGACGAATCAGCTTTGTCGTCTCTTCTGTCCTCGAGGGCCTTTCCTGTTGTATCTGTGTCTTTAGCCTTTATGTGAATCAACTTTTCTCTCTTCTTTACTCTCTTGGACTTGATTTATCTTTCTCGTGTATGTCTCCTTTTTGTTTTGAATGATCCATCTTCTCCCGTCCTGAGCTCGCGGGACACCTTGATACGGGCGACTAAGCGTATGTACAGGGTCTGACAATGAAAGAAGACCTAACGATTTTACACTTGGTATCGATGTATGTATTATGTAAATATTTATGCAAACAAGGACGAGACAAGGAGAGAAGACAAGGGAAAAGGATGCGTATGGTACAACATTCTTACTGGGTGGGGTGTTGGTGATGGGACTTCGGAAGGATGAGAGAGGTGAATTATAGGAAGAAGAGAGGGGAGAGCACGAACAGATGGATCTATTGAAACAGAGAGATAAAGAAAAAGAAAGAAAAAGAAGGAAAGAGCAAGAAGGATGGAAAGACAGAGGGAGAAAAGTGGAAATGTGCTGACATTGTGATACGTGACAGAAGAAAAAGAGAGTGAAAAAGACCTTAAGGGTGATCGCTGAGGTGAACGTTAAGGCAAACAGAATAGCCAGAAGCAGAAGAAAGAGAACGTGAAAGGAGCGCAAGAATACAGGTTGAGAGCAAATGCAGAAGGAAAGATGGGCCGTCCAATCGTTCAAAAACGAGTCTCATAAACGGCCTATCCACACATCAAAAGCCTGGATGAATTTGTGATTTGGAAGCACCAATAATCAGTTATATTCGACGAGAAGCTCTACAGAAAGCAAAGAAGAGAGCATGAGGCACGCACCTTTGTGACAAGCCATATGCCGACGTGGGGCCACGAGCGAGATACTCTATGGACGCATTCGACTGAGACAGAGATCTGAATAAGGGAAAGATAGAGGGAAAGCTGTGTTTGTTAGAGACTGTACTGAGGCGCCTCGGAGCGAATTAGATAAAGGGGAGGCAAATAGAGGAAACGAACGGAATGAGCGAGTGCCTCGAGTCGTGCTTTCGCTTCTTCAGATTGTTGCTCTGGAGGAAGCGATCGATCCAACATCGGACCTTCTTGGACGAGGATAAGGATGATACTTGACTGGCGGGGAGGAAGATATAGAGAGATGCAGAGTTGATAGTGAGCGTCACGGCAAAGATAGCAAGGATAGCAACAGCGACAACAGCAAGGGTGATAGCAGAAGCAAAGATAGATAAAACTAACGAGTAGAGTCTGGGCAGCCGGCATGTCCAGGTAGAGAATCCTGCCGACGTCCCTGTAGAGGCTGTCGAGGCCGAGTCTACGTTCTTCCTCTAGCTCTCTCTCGAACGCTTCTTCTTCATCCTCGGTATCGTTCGCGGTGGTGTGCTGTCGGTCGAGTTCAAACAGGTCAACGTTCTCGACATGCAAAAACTCTCCGAACCCGAGCTGGATCATCGATGCCGGCATGTCGAGCTGGTCACCGGAGAGAGTCTTCGTCCGAATCTCGTCTTCATTGTCGTTCTCGTCCTCAGCTTCTTCTTCTTCTTCTTCTTGTTCTCCTTCCTCTTTGCCGTCGTTGTCGTCGTCGGGAAACGACCGATGGTTTGTCCGGTCCGGATAGAGCCGACGGATGGAGATGTTCCCCACGGGGTCGTTCGCGGGCTCCTTCTTTTTGGTTCGTTTGCCTTTTCGGTTCTTTAGCCGGACGAATTTGTTGCTCGTCGGACTTGTCGTGCCAGAGGATATGTCCTTTTCCTTCTCGGCGCTTTCGTTGAGCATGGGGTAGGCTTGAATTTGAGTGTGGGTGTGCGAGCTGGAACGAGATCGAGGGCTAATGGCCATCGGAATTGTGACCTCTGTCGGAGGGTGTTCTGTAAGTTTCCGAGAAGACCGTCTCGACACGGCCGTCAGCTTGTCGGACGCTGCCCGGAAGATAGAGCCAGCTGTTGTGGATGTAGTTGTGTTTGTACTCGCGGGTGTATTCACGAGAGTATGCTCTGTAGATGTTGCCGTCTTGGTGCTTGGTGAAGAGGACGACCGGTTGAATCTCTTGCCTGTCCTAATGGTGGTGTTCGCGCTCGTCATGTTCTCCTCCGATCTTGGTCCTTTGTTCTCAAACGCTTGCAGGCAAGGAGACTGGCTATGAATAGGTGAGAGGATCTCGAGAACAACCGAACCAACTGAGAGCAGGGGTACCAAGTGAGCTCAAGAAAGCAAGTGAAATGAAGAGAAAGCGAGGATGGTTATAAGAACATTTTTAACATGTTTTAATTCGCCGGTTCTTTTTTGGCCGGAGGGGTCAAAGCGTCAGGGACCCGTGGGCGCTGGGTGGGGAGAGACTCTCAGGGGCAAGGCACGGCGGCTTTCTTAACTCAGGGCATATTTCCGTGTGGGCTCTGGGCCCTTGAAGGGTGAGCCGCGGCTTCTGACTCGGTCCCTCCCCGCGTATGGAGGTCCTTCCTTAGGCAGCTCTTCTCCATACACCTGGTTGAATACGTGCTTGGATAACATTCTTATGGAACAACTGTGAAGGTGTTTCTATAGACATAGGTTAATCGCTAAATACAATTTCGTAGGGAAATTCTAGTGACCTTCGAGACGAGCGCGGAAACGAGCAAGCCTGGCAAGCCCACTACACTCCCCGTTCCAGAGCTCCGCTCCATCGGCCTCTACCCCAGTCAACACAGGCAAGCCAGCTTGTTCGATCGCAAAGGACGCTGCCACACTCCCGTACAACACCGCTATAGATAAGATTGTCAACCGTGGAATATTTCCCCGCTGGTCAGTTCACCTCGTTGGCGCAAGTGCACATAGAGACTCAAAAACACACCTTCGTAAGGGTCGTTCCCGGTGAGCTTCAGACCAGCGCATAAACCTCCCAGAAAGGCGTTGCCTCCTCCTGATAAAATGTCTCTTTCCCGGTTAGCATTGTTCGTTCACCCATTCAAACCATCCTCTCTTGAGTCTCATATGCTCTAACCGGCAAAGATAGGAAGACCCACCAGTGACATCTTTGATACGATCCTGCTCAGCAGGCCCGAACACTGCGGGCACCCAGTGAGCCTCGCCCACTGTGCCGTCAGGCCGAACCACCCCGAGGCAAGCCCCCTCGGCCCCACTCCTTACAACGGCAAGACCGCCGGGGGACAGAAACGATGCGAGCTGAAGGGTGGCTGATGTGATCTGCGCGATCAGCTCGGTTCGTTCGACAGATGGTTCGACCCCTATCAGTCCCAAGGCCTCCAGATGGTTTGGCCTAAGGCAGGGTGCCCCGGATGCAATCATTTCCTCTTAGTGTCAATCAAGCATGTCTGAACTCCGTTTCTCTTTCTCCTTCCCATTCGCGCGAGCACGCACAAAGAAACAAACACTTACGAAATCACCTTCAGTCGAGGACAGATCCGTCGGACGTTGTTCAGTTGTTCAGGCACACAATCGTCCTTCCAAAAGTGCAGAATGACAGAGATATAATCCCGGTTAGCTTTAAGAGCATCTGCATACTCACAATCACACTGAAGAATATCGCTCACAGGCATCGGTTCCCAGACCAGGTCGACCTTCCTGCCGGTCCATCCGTCGAGAGCTTCGATCTCGTTCACGATCTCGAACGCCCGGACAGGCGCGCATACAAAGTGCACGACCGACGGTGGCCCGGTCTCCACAAACGGCGTCCCCACAAACTGGCCGGGCGAAATGCGGAAGCGCGGAGTGAGATATCTTTTTGAGGTGAGAAAGAGATAAGGAAGGAACTAGAATTAGAAAATTGAGCATCCTCAAGGTCTTTTCAGAAACAACATTCGGTTCGGACAACCAATTCAGAGACCTACTTAAAACTTTGTAGCCCAGCCCTAGCAACAGCTCGTCAGTCAACTTGAGGGAGATTCAGAACGGGGAAGAGGTGGAAAGTAACATGAGACAGAGAGAACACTCACCCTCTTTCCTCCCCGGTGTACATATTTAACGCCCTCGTCGTCTTTCGTTCGCCGTCCGTTCGATCCCGAAAGTGCCACATCTCTGATCCGTACGCCTCTAGCTCTCGCCCGATCCGATCAGGAAAGTCAACTCCCATGTCGACGATCATTCCGAGCGATTGTCTTGAATTTTAGGGACGAAGGCGTGTAAGGCAGCAGGTCAGCAAGGTAACAAACGGTCAAAATAGTCCGTCATCAAAACACCAGTTATACGGTCCCTCATCGACGTCTACTCACGCAGGGAGAAACAACCGAGATCCCACGATAGCATATGTCCCTCCTCCACCAATCTGACCTTCATCCGTAGTGTAGTCCATTAACCGACCGTCCGAATCTCTGTGTTCGAACTCGTCAATGATAAACATTCCTGGATATAGAGCAGATGTGCCAACCGTCGAGTTCTGTTCAGAATCTTTGTGCTCTATATGTTTGTCTGTACTTTTCTCTCTCTACACACATATTTCACTGCTCCCAATCTCATAAGACAGGCCAAATCAAAAGACCCACCGAGAGTGATGATCCGTCCTGATTGACCATCATCGTCGTTAAGAGGAGGTGCCATGTTGTGATGAAAAGTTGCTCGCTCTATACACACACTATATAGATGAGATGATGAGCGGCTGGGAAACAGAGAAAGAAAGTTTCCTAATAGATTTTGTGGGTGTCTATTGGGAAAGCGCAGTAAAATCCCTAATGAAGAAATCGGTACCTTTTTTTTTCTTTTTTCCGCTCCTTCCTTCCTTCCTCACCACTTCCGTCGACCAACATCCTTGTTCTCCTCTCCACCATCAGCTCGTTTCTCTCATAACTCAACATCATGTCCATTCAGAACCAGGGTTTCTTTGCTTCCGTCATGTCCTCTGTCTTTTCCACGTACGTTTTCTAGAATTTGGATATTGAGCTTTATCCAAGTGGCATTCGCTTTTTCCCTCTTTTTTTCTGCGAATCAAACGAGACCCTCCAATCAGCAACCGTCCTTTCGTCTCTCATTGACACCCCGTACTCATCGAGCCTTTTTTTCATTCTCTTTATTAACAACGTCTTCTCCTTTTTATGTCTTTGGGTCTTTTCGTATCCCCTTTCATCTTTAACTTGCTCCTCTATGGTGTCTCTCCCTGTTTTAAAAAATTGAAACCCCTTCGATCATCATACCTTTCGTCTCATCGCACCTCTCGCACACAGTGCTCACGCCGAGGAGGAGGACAAGGCTAACGACCAGCAGGTAGCCGCTCCCGGACCTGAGTCTGAGGAGGAGGAGAAAGAGGACGCTCCTGCCGCTGAGGAGGAGGAAGAGGAGGAGGAGGAGGAGGAGCCTGTCGATGTAAGTCCGGATATCCTTTTCTTCAACCTATGCTTTTCTCTACTTTTTTTTTCCTTACATCCGATCGCTGGATGTCAAACAAGTATTCCTCAGTTGATTGACCAAGTTGCTTCCCCTTTTATCGTCACGTCTTCCTTTCTTTATTCGTATGATCACTTTTTATTTCCTGCCAAACCATCGGAACTCAAACCATCACCCTTTCCTTGCCTTGTTTTTGGAAACCCCCCACACTTCGCGTGTCACTCCCGATCCGATGATGATCTTCGCCATTCTGCACTCTTCCACCTCACTACGCATCCTCTCCTTGTCTTCATCTGTTCAAATAACACCTTTTTATCTCCATCCGCTCGTCTCCTCTCGATTAGGTCATGCCCGAGATTCGTGCACAGTGTGAAGCCACCCCGGAGTGTGCTCCTGCCAAGAAGCACTTTGAGCACTGCGAGAAGAAGGTCCGAGGCGGTGAGGGTTGGGAGCACGAGGACTGTGTCGAGGAGCTCTGGCACGTAAGTACACAACTCTGCATGTTGATCCCGACCGGTCTCCGATAATTTTGTGGTCAAGACCTGACCTGTTTTTTCCAACCTTCTTCACAACTTGCCAACAGTTGATGCACTGTGTCGACGTACGTGTTCATTTTGTTGTATTGTTCTTTGTTCCTATCATTCGCCAGTCTTCTGATCGGCTCTTCGTCTCCTTCTCGATTTGATCCAACACAGGCATGTGCCGCTCCCAAGCTCTGGGCCAAGTTGGTTTAAAGAAATAGGAAGAGTACATAAAAAGAAAGGTTCATTTTCATCCCTCCCATTCCCTTATCTACCCTCTCTTTTCATCGATGGACGAGGCGAAAATCTCGTCGATTACTTCTTCTTTTAATCTCTCTTCTTTCGTTCCCTTCTTTCCACCCCCTTTCGTTGCAGTTTAGAGAGCGCTGAAAGGGAAAGATCGAGAGGAGCTTCTTTTTCTGCTCTCTCTTTCGTATCCTTTTCTTATTATTATGATTTCCTTTCCTATTTCATCCTCCAAACTACAAGACTCTCTTGTTCTTTTCTCTCCTTAGCACGATTTTCTGTTCCTTTTCTCCCCTCTCAATGCCATCATCATCATCATCATCATCATCGTTCGACGTCACGCATATTTTCCTCTCAATCACGGACCTGGGGGAGGAGTTAGACGTTTTACATCAGAAAACAATAGGAACGGCTGCGATGGGTGCAAGTCTGCGAGTCAGAGTCGGAGGCCTATCCGTACCGCAATTGAGATCATCGTTATACTTTTGCGACGCTACCGGTCAACCGCTGGAACGAGCAGAAGAAAGATCATAGAAATAAGTACAAGAACGACTACATGAAAGACAAACAGACAGAGCTGAAGGAGAGCAACAGAAATGCGTACTCGTACTCACTCACTCACTCACTCACTCATACGATAGTACTAAGAAGAAAGACGTCGGATGGAGTTCGTCTTTGCACAGCCTCGATGTGGCGTAAATTCATTCTACCCTTTTTACCTCTCCTCCTTCTCAACCGTCCATCTAGCCAGCATACATCACATCGATACCTTCCCTTCGTCGTTCTCATCTACTCAATACATCATGTCATTAGCCGAGGCAGCTCAGTCGAGAAAAGAGAGATTAGATGCGTTGAGAAAACGGAAGGCAGGCACATCGTCGTCGGTTGATGGGTTCGTTTGGTCTCTCTCTCTCTGACACGATCTCCTTGTTCAGCCTTCGACGCGTTCTTTCTCACCTCCTTTCCTTTGAACCATCTGTTGTTTCTTGTGCATGTACATGTATCCTTGTGTGTGTCTTGTTGACTGGTTTGGGTTTATGTCTTGATTTTTCATCCTTGCCGATGCCTATCTGCCTTTCCTCCGCTCTTCTATCGACTGAACGGAACACGTCCCTCCGGTTCGTTCATACGGACGCTCGACCTTCGAATAGACTCGTTCAGATCAAACAACGAAACTTTGACCCAGAGACTCGTTCAGCCAAAAAGGTGTGTTCTCGAGTCTACTGAGTGCCGTTCTCTCCTTAATGAGAGCAACGATGAGGCATCTGATACGTACACCATCACTGAACATACATGTTTCCAATCCCTCTCCTTCCGTGTTCACGCCTTTTACCCAACGGGACATCAGTTCTCGACAGCCGACCTACCGGAAACTATCGAGTCTGCCATCGCCGGTGTCGCCGAGCAGATCGTAGCCGAGGATGAGCTGCGTCGACAAGAAGAACTGGTTCGTCTGCAAGCTCTCCTTTTGCCGTTACATCTGATCGGCCGCTTTTTAACTAACTGTGTTCCTTCCTCCCTCCTTTTTCCGATCGCTATTCGTAGAACCTTTTAAACATTGCTCCCAAGCGGCCCAACTGGGATCTCAAACGAGATCTTGATCGGATAAACCTGAAATTGAAGCCAGCAACGGACGAGGCCATTAAGTCCATCATCCGTATGTGTTTCCTTTTCTCTTCTCTTCTTTCTGTCAGTGTTTTCTCATCGAAGCTTCTCCATTCTTACTGCTCTCGGCTCTCTCCTCTCCCCTTCTTCCACTTTTCTCGTCTTGACCTCTCGTCTCCTCGGACCGAATCGACAGGCGAACGTCTGGGCGGTTCATCCAAAGACACATCCAAACCCATCGACCTCGTAAGCGCCTTGGACGCATTAGGCGATATGGACGACGATGAAGAGAACGGCGGCGTCCGATCGGATGACGAGTAAAGCGGACGATGTGCCGAAAGGGGAGGAGAAAAGAGGGACACACAGAAAAGAAGAGAGAAGAAAGAAGAAGAAAAAGACTTTTCTCTCCTCTCTCTCTCTCTTGAGAAGACTCTATCAAGACATAGTTCCATACACATACATACATATATACACATACATCAACATCTACATCCACACCTACAGATACATATATCTACACTCTAACACATACACTCATGCTTGTCTCGTGTGTGTGTGACTTCGTGTATGTGATCCTTTCTCTTCTTGCATGTACTTTTTAAGATCCTCAAGTATACATTTTCATCTGAGTGCGCGCGCGCAAGGGAAGGAGTAAGTGGACGAGCGTAGGCGTTTGTACCGAGCCAGTCGATTGAACGAACAACAAAGATGGACGGAAAGTTGTGAACGAAACGAAAACACAATGAATAGATAACGATCGACACAAGATACAAATCACCAAGAACCCCCTCCTGCCTTCGAAACTCATGCCGTCTTCTCGCTTTCACGCTCTCCTCTACTGTTCTCAACCTCAAGCTTTTCCTGCTTGGACACGTTCTTCCAAAGCAGCCAACAGTGCCTGTGCGGTAGATGCGTCCTTCACTCGAAGAAGGTACTGCATAGGTTTCGTCTTGTCGAACCCTTGGAGCATGATTGATTTTCCCTGTTGGATCCGCGGGGTAAGGTCTGCGTGGCAGGCAAAGTTCTACACAAACAAACAAACGACCAAAATATGATCGGCGATAGCGCTCAAAGGTTAGTTCACTTGCGTGATGGCATGATTGAAAAGAGAAAGACTTACGACCAAGACATTACCGGTTCCTTCTGTTCGTCCAAGGACTCGACCTCTCTCTCCGCTCTCCCCACCCTTTTTGATCCTGACCAGCCCGACGCCGACTTTGACCCATTTGCCATCGTCAAACTTGTTGATCGAGGATTTACCTTCCCACGTCGTCTCTTCGTCTTCCTCGCCCACACCCTTCTCCATCAATGTAGGGTCGGAAGGGATCGTCGGAGCCGGTGGCTCTTCGTCTCCCCCAGTTGCTTCTCCTGCTCCCTTCGTAGGTGGGGTAGGAGCAGAGACTTTATCGGCCGTAACAGCGCCAGCCGCCGCAGAACCACCCACGCTCAGAGGTGAGGAGAACATAGGTCCCGGACCACTCGTCAAAGACCCAGCCGGGGTTGAAGACGAACCAAAGGAGAATGAAGAGCTCGGCGTTCGAGTTTTCCCACCTGGTGAGGCGGCTCCGAACGAAAAGTTCGGTGTCCCACTAGGTAACCGTTGGAAGGACGGTGGGGAGGGCACAGCGCCTGTAGCTGTGGCCGCTGCTGTGGTTGCCAAAGGAGGTTCCGCTGCTGTTGTCGAAGATGCTCCAAAGCTAAAGGGAGAGCTTGCTGGTGCGGTGGCAGATGTGAACGAAAACAATCCTCCTTTCGGCGCGTCCTTCTTTTCTGATTCCTTCTTTGCGGCCTCTTCCTTCGAAGCCTTTTCTAGATTTTCAGCGGCCAGAACAGATTTCACGATCGATCCTGCTCCAGAGGATGACGACGATGTCGAGGGTTTCTTAGCCGTAGATTCCAAACCGGCGGACGAGTTAACGGCGGGCGTTGCCCCAAACGAGAACCCACCGGTGGTGGCTCCCGTTCCAGTTCCAGTTGTCAAAGGTTTCCCACCAAACATAAAGCCAGTGGGTTTGCTCGTGCCGGTAGGAGCGCTTGAGGTGGCCGTTGAAGCGCCTCCAAAGCTGAACCCACCAGTGGAAGGAGTAGAGCTTGAACCAAACGAAGACGACGGAAATCCAGATGGGGAGGCTGAGGACGAGGAACCCGAAGACGCTCCATTGGCGGAAGATACTTTGGCACCGCCAAACGAAAAACCACTCGAACTAGCGAACGTAGGCGGAGCGATTGGTACTGACGGAGTAGCCTTTACCTCCTCCTTCGGCGCCTCAGCTTTCGGTGGTAAAGCCGATCCGGTTGACGCAGCTCGAACTGCTGCGTCGGTCTGGTCGATCTCCTGTCTATTCACAGCATACGATCCAGCCAGATCGGACAATGTCTTGGAAAGATCTCTGAATGGATCCTTCTCAACCAACGACTGAAGCAGAACGAGAAGAGAATGGTTCAGTCCTCGCTGGCTCAAGTAGTGGTCGACAAGCTTCTTGTTCACGCCATTCTCAGCAGGGATAGTTTTGGAAGTAGTGTCCTTGTTTACCACAGTCGATAAAGGGGAGGATGAAGTAGAAGCTGGAGGTTGAGATGGGCTGGCCGTTAAGCCTGAGGCCGAGGGGAACGGGTAGGCGGTCGTCGTCGACAACGAGGATGGCTTGGAACCATCAGAGCTATTTAATCCAGCGGTGAGAGGGACAACCTTGGAGGGCCTGGGTCTTGGGCTTGTAGGAGCCTCAACGATGGTCGATTCTGTGGGCGAAGCCGGTCGAAGTCGGTCGATCGCTGATGGCTTATCACTCGGTAACTTGGGCAATGTACCAGACGTGGTCGGTCCCCAAGGAAGAGAGATTGTCGGCGCAGGGGGAATTGCTGGCGAGGAGGGGACCGATGGTTGCGCTGTGATCCCAGCAAAGGGTTGAGTTGACGCCGAGCTGAAGGAGAACGCAGGTGGTTTGGACGCGGGCGTGGTTATTGAAGCAGAACCAAAAGAGGAAGGTGTCATCGACGAGGATGAACCAAAAGGGTTGGATGGAGCCTTCCCAGGCGTAGAACTAGACCCGAAAGGATTTGACGGAGGAGTAGAAGTAGAGGGAGAAGGATTGAAAGAGAAAGAGCTCGCAGACTTGGACTGGGGAAGCGATATAGAAGCGAAAGGGTTGGATGGTATCTTTACTGTTGACGTTGGTGCAGCCGAAGGGGTGGTAGAACCGGCTGACGGAGCAAAGGGGTTGGTGGTTGGAGATGATCCAAAAGAAAACCCAGTCGATGGCTTGGACGCAGCTTGACTTGAGCCAAACACGGGTACGGCTGGAGTAGAAGTCGAGGCCGAAGAACCAAAGGAGAATCCCCGTCCAAAGGCCTGATGAGAGTATACGTGTGTATGTGTGTGTGTGCGTGTGTGTATATGTGTGTGTGCGTGTGTGTATATGTGTGTGTGCGTGTGTGTATATGTGTGTGTGCAGGTGATAGGTCAGCCAAGAGTCTAGGTATATGAAAACGAATGCGCCTCTTAGAGAAAGAATAAGAGATGCGTACCGGAGTGGAGGACGGTGTCCCAGACGTTGAAGGTGTAGCAACAGGCGAGCTTTTAGCTGATCCTAGTCTGGAAGAAGGTAGTGGCCGAATCCTATGAGGACGGGATGAAAATCAGGCAGAACGTGACAAAGAAGTCCGAACGAATGAGAAGGAGATCAACAACAAGCGACCGATCCCGACGATGAGACCTAAACCAAGGAATGAGACTCACTTTCGGACGAACGGCTCAGCAGCTTGCTTGCTTGTCCCATCCTCGGTAGCTTTCGACTCGTTCTCATCTTCCTCATCGAGACCTCCGCCTTCTCTTGTGATCTGCGAGAGAAACCAGACAGGCAATTAGTTCTCCGGTACATCAAACAACCCAACCAATACACACAGAGACCAGTTCTGCTTGCCTGTGAAGTAGCTCCTCGTTTAGCCATGGCTCTTGGACGGTCGCTTGAACGGTACAGATGATGGTGATGGCGATAGTGAGAGAGCGAGGAGGAAGAGAAAGTTGAAGGTGGGATAGTTAGCATATTTGATTTTGATTTTTGATTTTTAAATATTTACCTAAGTATCACGTGATCCGGAGTTACCCACCCCTCCTAGTCTCCCTCCGCCTGCCTTTTCTTGTTTTCATTCTGCCACCCTCACAACATACACTCACCCATACAGAGAGACATCATCCTACATCCTATCTCTATACAAGAACATGTATCTTTTATCCTTCCTTCTGTCCTGCTTGCTCATCCCGGCGTCAGTCATGTCGAAAGGAACACTCATCAGTCATTTCAACATCAACACACCCTCTTCGAAATCTCCTTGGGTTCTTGGAGCATCCAACGCACTCACTTGGGATTTCTCAAAGAGTTCGTCCTAGTTTCGCAACCTTTCTCTTCGTTCTTTATTCATCATGTCGTGTTGATAGTCTCTGCCTGTGGCTTTTGGTCTGTCTTCCTGAAATGTCATCTTTCTTGCCTTTAGCCTCCGTACTTCAGTTTGACGTCGAACTTGTCCGTCTGTCCGGGAACGGTATCTTGTTTGTTGCTAAGAATGGTGCGTGTGCTAATTCCTCTTCCTCTTCGTCAACATCTTTTCATACATTCGTTCATTCTTCTTCCCTTCGTCTTCCTTCTCTTTTACTGATCGTATGTAATCCATCCTGGCCTCCTGGCAAACAGTACCGATAAGTGCAAAGAAGGCAGTCATCGACGTCCAAGGTATCCCGGAGGGTGACGACTACTATGCCATATTCCTGGACTCTTACGATGGCTCTGTAAGTCTCCATTCTCGTCTCCTATTCTTCTACGGTGGTATCTGTCTGACCTCTGCTCTACGCCTCATGAATGCCTCAACAGATGTACTCTCGGTCTTCCAAGTTCTCTATCCTATCCAGTAGGTATTAATTTATTATTTTTTTTTGCTTGTCTATCCATAATTAGTCGATCTGATTGCAGGTATCCGTGCTCGTCAATGCTCTTCCCGTCCCCCATATAGACAACACCGCATCGACCACAGTTCAAGACGCAACTATCACCATGACCATCACTGGATCACCAAAGTGAGCATGCTTTTTCCTAACCGTCCTTTGTTCTATTATCTTTCGCCTGTCCAAAACTGATCTTTCCGTCTCCTCTCTCCCCCTCCCTTACTTCTTTAGCCCTGTCCGGTTATTCGAGACGACTTTCCCTGCCCTTCAGACATCGACGACCTCAGGTACTCAGCTTGCTGGTCAAGTTGGCGCATACGTCGTCCCCGGAAGTCGGCATACCGCGACGACTTCCTCGTCCGAGTCTAGTAACACACCCACCCCAACCCCTACTCCAACCTCCCAAGTATCGTCCGAGGTAACCGCACGTGGAGTGAGCCACGAAAAGAGAATCGAGCTATCGTATTCGGTCGCGTCGAGCGCAGAAAGAACTTTTGGGGGCAACATTCTTATCCCCATCATGGGAGTGCTCATCGGAGGACTCTTCGGCTTCGGAATCTGACTTGATTCTTTAGTCGTAAAAAAAGGATAAGGACAACGTCCTTGTCGTCGGACGGATGGATGAGGTCTAGATCATTTTTGTTGTTATCGTTCGTGAGGCTGTCCTCTTTTTCTTTTTTTCTTTTTTTTTAAATAGAGAAAGATCGGAGGGTGGCTAGAAATAGAGGAATCAGAGATGTCGTTCTGATTCATTCTCGAAGTGAATATGTGGTTTTTTTTTGTTCTCCCTTTATGTGTTTTCTATGTTGTGTTGACCGAAGAACACTTTCATCGTCATCGTTCTATCTCCCTCTTTGTTCTTTCTCTGTCTTCCTTCGACATCCTATCCTTCTCGTTTTTCTATCTTCCTCCACCTCGATTTTCGTTTCTTTCGCTCTGATCGCTCGGTAGACAAAATTTAGGGATCCTCCCTTCTACTTGCTTTGCTCGACTTGTCCGTTCTACTCTTGTTTTCATTTCTGATCTTTCCTGATTGCCATCTACTTTATTCTTACTCTATACTTGTCCAAACGAACATTCTTTACTCTGGCTCTCATAACATTCATTACGTTCGGCTTCTTTATCATCATTCTTGCCAACCAAGATTAAATGTGTTTCTTTTCTTGCTCTCCATTTAAACTCTGTAAATGACATACATGTCATCGAACAGAAGCCTATGCTACACTCGTGTTCTCCTCGAGAACACTCCGAAGAAATGTCGAGGGGTTGAAGTAGAAAGAAATCGATTAAATATAGAGTGAGGGTGTAACCGTAGGGCTTACATAACCCAGGTTATTCCGGCTAGGTCAACGACCTTTAACCGGGACTCCATCTTCAGGTCATCTAGCCGATTTGGCCATAGAGGACTATATATCCTGCTGTTATCCTGATCTTTCTCCTTCTTGTTCTCTCTATCTCCTTTACACTCACATACATTACCTCAGTGATCCACTCGCAATGTCCTATCCTACTGCGCTTCCCGACGTGTCAACAAGATATCTGTTCGACGTCAAGGATAAAGTCATCCTTGTCACCGGAGGGTCATCAGGCTTGGGAACGATGATGGCTGCCTCTTTCGTCCAGAACGGAGCGAAAGGTTGGCCTATCTTCTCCTCTTTGTTCTTGTTTCTAGCTGTATGGATAAGGTGGTCGATGACTGATTATAAACCAACGGCATCGCTTCCATATCCATTCTTTGGATAATTCAATGAAGTCTATATTGCTTCCCGAAAGTTGACCCAACTTCAGGAAGTCGCAGCTCAGCTAAATGAGATCGGCAAAAGCTCAAAATCTGGTGGCTCATGTGCCTATTTTGTCGCTGACTTGGGGACCAAAGCAGGCTGCGATTCTTTAGTCAAACAGCTCAAAGAGAAAGAGTCCTCCTTGGATGTCTTGGTCAACAATAGTGGAATGTCTTGGGTCAATCTCTCTCTCGCATTCATTCTTGGCCGTATCTGGATGTGTCTTCATGAGGCTGAGATCAATCGATTGTTTGCAACATTCTCAGGGAGGACCTTTGAGTGATGAGTTCCCTGAGGTAGGATGGGACAGAGTGATGAGCACCAATGTTAAGAGGTATGTCGGTTTTGTTTCAGTTCTAGCTCCTCTATGAGAAGTTGATCGTCTCACCCCTAACTTGTTTTTATATTCGATGTCTCATCTAGTATCTTCTATCTCGTTGCCGGGTGAGTTTCCACCAACTTAACAACTTAACATCTATAGCCAAATATTTTGGGTTCAAAGCTGACTAGTGTTCATCAAACCGGGTTTCGTGGAACTTTGTTCAGACTTCGACCTCTCCTCCGGAAAAACGCCACAGCTCTCAGTACGTCACCGCCTATAATCTCAAGACACCTCCATGCCTCTTCTTACGGATCGTTCTTGTCATGGTTGCTAATGAGAATCATATTTTGATTCAGATCCTGGGAAAGTCATCAACGTATCTTCTATCGCAGGAATCGTCTCTTCCGCTGAGGGAGGGCTTAGCAAGCCCGGATGGGGTGTTTACAGCTGTTCGTTCATCTTATATCTCTACCGAACTATCAATCACATCCTGACTGGGTTCTTTCCATCACAAACTACCTCTGTCTCTACAAATGACAATCAGACGCAACTTCAAAAGCGGCAGTCAACCATCTCACAGGTGTCTTGGCAGCGTCTTTAGCGGCCGAACACATCAACGTCAATGCCATCGCTCCTGGAACATTCCCCTCAAAGATGACATCTTTCGGATTCAAAAATGCAGAGAAGCAACTGTTGGCTGAACAGCCTACTGGTAGGGTTGGTATGGCTGAAGGTTCGTTCTTCTTCCTACTCGTTTCTTTAATGGCCAATCCCCAAACAAGAGCTGATAACTACAGCCACTTGACACTCTTCCCTCTGCCTCATACATTGATCGAGAGAATTTAGATATGGCCGGTCTAGCGATGTTCTTAGCCTCTAGGGCATCATCCCACGTCACAGGAGCGATCATTCCTGTCGATGGAGGTGCTAGATTAGGTGCGGAGAGCCTGAGGAACCCTCGTGAGACGGCAAAGCTTTAAAGGCCGCCCGTTGATGGGTTCCTCTCTGCCTCTTAGCTTACTTCTCCGTTTTCTGCTTTTGGTAGTAACGTGTCATGATTGATATGTTGGTTGGAAAGTCTATCTGCTTCCTGTTTCTTCTTTCTCTGGCTCGGACTAATGAAAGTTCATACATTCGCGCAGAAGCCGTCGTCAGCGAAGCTTTCAAGAAAAGGAACACTATGAAAGAGTCCTTCACGGACTACCTGAGTAAAGAGAAAGATCTGATGAAAGGCCGGATTAAAATACATAGTTGACTCCTAATGCTGACATATGTGTATTGTACAAAGATAAAAGGTCAAAGAGAGAACGGTCGTTGTTTGTCCATCCAATGACTGCTCTTCTGCTCTCTAATTTCAAATCAGAGGAGCGGACATAGCCCTCATTTTCCTCGAACACGGTGCCTCCAATGTTCTCCCTGGATCCTGATCCTCTGACCGAGATTCTAACCTCGATGGCGCCAATCCATCGTCCATCCTATAAGTGGAATATTTTCGTCCGTTATGGCTGCTCCTGGGCTTGGTGAACTGTTGAATAGGATCTCTCAGAGTCTCGTGATATGGTGCAGGAAATGGCTGATATCGAGGAGGAGGAAACGGATAGAGTGGGTTCTGCTGAACAACCGTGTGTGAAGGTGCATTTGATGGGGTTCTAGGTATCATTAAAAGAAGTCGGTTGTTACTTGTTGGTCCATCATGGATAAGTTGTGACAAAATTACTTACGCCTTTTGGGTGTCCTTTGCTTCGGTAGTTCGTCGACGAGGCCACGTTGATTGAAGGACTTTCTTGAGAACCCAGACGATGGCACGATAGAAGATCAACTACAGGGCGCACGCAGATTGAATGTGTTAGTGGTGTGACCGCAGTCCTTACGCCGCGTCATTAGAAAAAAAAATGAGAAGGTTTCATACCCAGACATTCTTGAGAATGTTGAAGATGATGGGAGTAGAAGAGGCGAAGGGAAGCGCCAAGATCGATAACAACCAAGAGTCTTTCTGGATATTTATTGGGTACCCTAAAGGAAGTGCAAGAGAACAATTTCGTCAGGCGCTGACTAAATACACGAAGTAATAAAAGTTGACCTACCGGAACACAATTGATATCCCTTCATCATCAGATCCATCACAACTCTGCCCCCAAAGATTAACCCCCAGGCGCCGCTCGACTGGTCAGACAGTAGCTGGTTCGTTGAGTCAACCAAAGCAGCCTGCCTCTGCAGTTCGTTTGTCAAGTTTCCAATCAAACTCGAAGTTTGAGCCAGATCGAACAGGACAGAGGATGATATTTCCTGAGGATCAGAAGAACTCTGCAGAATAAGTATTTCACCCGAAACCTCGATAGAATAAAACGAACTGCAAACTTACCTGGGTTTGTAAAGCGACGTTGAGAGAAAGCTCTATACCAGTGTAGACAGATTGTATTCCTGATTGAACTTTCTCTATGCCCTATAAAGAACACAAGCGTATTAGTGAATATGTTCCATAGAGCGATAGACTAAGGAAAGACTGAAACCAACCACCTGAGTCTGCTCCACTGTTCGCTCGAAATCTACCAACCTTGTAGCAAGTTGTTGGGAACTGACTGATAGCATACCAGTCAATCGCTGAAGGACTACCTCCTGTTGCTCAGCAGTACGTTCTAATGAGGAATACATCGTGTGCACAATCCTGGAGACCACCTCCTCATGCTGTACCAAAGTTTGACAACAACGTCAGGGTAAGGCTCGTACGTCACATTACACCAAGTCCACTGACCGATTCAAAGGCCTTGTCGAACGTTTCTTGAGTCTTCTGTAACATCACATCCGACGTTCCCTGCATCTGTGCTTCCATCTGAGTTCTGATCGACTGGACAAGAGATTCGACAGACTCTTGAGACGTTCGAGCTATTTCACTGGGAGAGAAGAAATTGGCCATCGACAGATGAATATCAGCTAGCGCTTGCCGAGATGCTTCAAAATCCTGGTATTACCATCAGGGAGGAAGTCATGTCAGCTTGTTACTCAGTAGATTATATAGGGGTATATTGGAAAACCACAACGTTCGACCAACCTTCAGTCCTTCCTTCCACTGCTGGACATTCGAGTCAAATTCGCTTGTTCGTATGTCCCTCTCTCTGGCTTCTTGTTGGAGGACGCTCAACAGGGCCGCCTTTTCTAATGTGATGTTCTGGTAAACCAATCGTGCAATGTCTGCTCGACCCAATATTCAAATGGACGAAACAGGGTTTTAGATGAACAAAATGCAGACGTTATAGAGTGCTAATGTTGAAAAGAGGAAGAAGAAGAGAGGGAAAGGAAGAAATGTGCGCTACGGATACTCACCTACAGAGTTTACTCTTTGTAGTGCAAAGCAAAGCTGAGCTGAGGATAGAATTGAAAAGGAGCGTTCAGATACAGGGGGAAGATACAAGATCGATTGAATAAAGTGCTCTTACTAGCCTCTCTTAAGTAACCACTGTAAGACGTCCACATTTGAGCACTTCGAGCAAGAGCTCTTATACATTCGAAACGAAGAAAGTAAAATAGATGAAATCATCCTGGAGTTAGGCTGTGATTGTCTCATGTGAGATCGATATACTTGATAGATAAAACTGAGAGAAAAGCTGACTAACTCGATACATTGAGCTTGAGAATTGACCATCTTATCTTCGTCTTGTCTGACGCTCTCTCTGCCTTTGTTTGCACGATCATCTGATGAGAATCTGAATGGCGTACATTCCATAGGGGGGGATAGTCGGGCAGAATTCAAATCACATAATGTCAGAGAGATCGCAACTAGAAGAGAAAAGGCAAAGTAATAAGAATTCTATTAACAATGCATCATACATAAAGTCATGAAGGATACGAAAGGCATACCTCGTGCTCTAGCATTCCCGTCGATCTGACTTCCACCGGATGTTGAACAGTCTGCTCTGAAACCGGCAGCGACTTCTCTGAAACAATCTGGTTTGTTTTCTAGAGGTTCCAACAGATCTGAAGGTTTCCATAAGGATATAGAAGACGGAAAACGAGTCAACTAGGAGCCGCCTATGCGGAGAAGCAATCAGAGACAAGGTACCCACGTAAGGAAGAGAACAGAGCAGCATTGTCTTTCTCCGATAGAATGATCTGCGCATTATCTTGATTCAAAAGGTCTTGAAGAGAGGGACGATAGATCGCTTGTCGGCCTACGACGGGTATGGAGAGTAACAGGCGTTAGCTGTCAAGATTTTGTACACGAGATGCTAGAAGTATATGGGTGTATGCGGACCTTGACTATACCTGTCGATGGTCGGAGGAACAGGTACCACCACAGCTGATGGATTGTTCCAACTCCATGCTGCCTCCGACACATCTGGACAGATTAACACAACCCAGATGAGCGAGAGACTGAGCCATCGAGGGGGGGCGTAGGGATGGATGTAAGAGGGCATCCGAAAGATTCGCTCTGGTGATGACAATGACAATAATGGGTTAAGATGAGATGACTGCTCACGACCAGGTTTCAGGGACCGATTTGAGGTGGAGTTTATCCTGATGGCGGTTGACAGCTTCGTGTCTTGACCTGGAACGTCAGTTGATCTCCGTTTTCCCTTTCATCACCCTCTTCCAATCTTCTTGTCAGCCCAGAGCTTGATCCATCTTGCTGATTCAATCGAATCTAGATATCTTTCCGTGATAAACCGAGTTACGTTAGCGAAAGAATAGATTAAAAGTACATTATTCATCTAATTCCAGTACTGGATACAACATGTTAC
>MVAH01000226.1:0-27842 GCA_014825575.1 Phaffia australis
GGGTGAGGAACTGGACGACAAGGAGAAGGTGGAGGCTATACAAAAGGAGAATATAGAGAAATTAGTCAATTCGGATTTTCACCGAACGATCGCTAAATATCACCGAGGACGTTCACAAACAGAAATTCGGCCCTCCGATCTTCGTTTGTCTGTGCTGATGTGCCTGATAGTGTCGATCACTACTTTGGTAGACGCACGACGTAAGGGAAAGACAAATTTGGAGGAAGCAAATTTCGGATCGATCGATCGATCGCTCGGTGGATAAACACAGACTGTTTGAAGGCACGACTAGGCGAAAAAGATCCGGATTTTCACGCGTAGAACGAAGCCAAATAGATGCGCTGCTGGGCCGTGTCGGCTGGCTGCCGAGATGTTTTTGATGATATTCAAATAATTCAGATTATCACCCTAAGATTCATCCGTCCCGCCGCTCGGAGCTTCTTTCGATGAGCGTTCTGTCCTGGTAAGACGCGTCTATACGTGCACCACATGTATGCTCATTCACCCTGGCCGATCCATCGTCATTAATGATTCTTTAATTATTAAAATCCCCATTTTCCTATAATATTCCGTGTTTCACCGCAGATCATCCTCTATTTTTTTTCTCCTCATTTATCAACCTTCGCTACCCGAACTGCTTTTCAACTCCCTCCATCTATCTGGGTTTCGCTCCTAGCCCGATTCTCCGGGACCGTCATTAGAATACCAAGACTAAGTGAATCTCTTGGGATCACCACCGGACCATGACGGAATCCTGGGTTCTCTGTTAGAAAAGAGGGGGAGGGGGAAGAAAGAACGTCATCAAAGCGCTGTATCTTGTCGCCCATCACCTCGACTGCCGCTCGTCTGCGATTATGTTGAGCAACTGAATTTCCCTCGATTCTTCCGGATCCTATAACTGCCACAAGCATACCGAAAGGGGAAATGCCGAAGACAGGAAACAGCACGAAACGAGAACGCGTACCTCTTGTTTTACAAAGGATCGTCTGGAAAGCGAGTTCGTCTTCTTTGGTCTAGAGCACGAAGGAAAATAGCTCAGTCAGGAGGAGGTGACATCATGGATACGCGACCAAAAGCCATGGTAAAATGAACATTGATCGGTGGACGACGACCTGGAAGAATAGATCGAGCCGGTCCAAGCTATCAGGTTCATGAACCAGCATTACTGAGAAATTTGTTTCGGCTCAAGCTTCTTTCCTTGTTCATAAAAAGAATCATCAGGAATATCGAGCCTAGATCATCATGATAATAATAATTGTAGTGAGGGAAGATGCCTGAGATGTAGCGAGATAATCATAGCAGAGAATGGGCAGTGATGATGTCGAGCCAACGAAAAGAGGAAAGAAAAGGCGGACAGCACCCAAAAAGATGAAACCCGAGCAAAGAGAGAACGAAACCTCGGAACAAGAAAAGGGTGTCAAGAATCAAGGTCACTCTCCGTCATAGACAAAATCCATCGATGCCCGTTTGACAGATGTTAGCCGAGCCCACTCCAACCAAAGCCGGAACATGTATGCAGTCTAAAAACATTTGATTCCAAGTGGACGACAAGAGAAGTTAAAGGGAGAAGAAGGAGATCTTAGGGGTCAGCATATATCCCCAATGTTCGTTCTCTCTTGACGACAAAAAGGGATCAATTCGGAGCAAACGACGTTCTTCCACTCACCATGTCTTCCCTTCGCCAATGATCGGTCGACCAACGTCTACCGTTTTGGGCGATCTCTCGAGCCAACGCGGCTTCTCCGTTGTATTTTTCATTTCCTCGGAACTAAGCCGAGACGAGCCACGTATTCACAGGAAAGAAGATACACGTATAAGATTTATTGGCCAAGAGACAAAGGAAGGCGTTGAAAAGAAACATACAAATGTTATGATATCATATAAGTCAGAATAATCGATTTTGACAGGGACGTCTGAAGATGTACCAATAGAATGAAATTATCAGCTCTAGAAGTCCGTCACTTATGTTTTATGTTTTGTTCTTCACACACAGTGCAGCCATGGCTGGATCCGGTCGTTCCAGAATTCGGGATAGATTGTCGACTTTAGAATGAGCGACCCGGTGGAAAGCAAGCGTTTGAAACGAGCGGACCAAGCGTTTCCATCGACGTCCAGAATATACCTGTCGTCCCATATGGATAAATCAACTATCTACGTCAATTCATGTTGTCCAACAAAGCAGGGAAGAGAAGAAAGAAAGAGAGAGCTAACCGATAAAAGTTCTCCTCCTGGTATACCTGTACAGGTCGGAATGTGAGCTCGTCTGCTATCTCTTGGCATGTTCCGTCTTTGGGAGAACCAACCGATATTTTCCACTCCTTATCAGCATATGACTGTTCATTTATCCAGAAATCAAAGAAACCGAAGAACTCACCCTCGACAGAACACTGTAAAGGTTGGTAGGCCAGACCTATGTCCATCATCTGATCGTTTAACACACCCTCCGGCACCATCTCTACCAAGTCATCTAACTTCGCATCCGCCTTTACTTCGGCTGACTTTAAACGGTCAGAAGATGGAGACAAGACCGCAATTTTTTCTTTGATATCTGATGAGGCTAAAGCGGCCAGTCGAGATCGCTGGAATGACCGCCACGGAGTCGATTTCGAGTAGAATGCACCTGTGTTTCGACCTCGCTGATTGAGTAACAGAGAAATGAATCGATGATAGAGGTCAGCTAGAAGTTCAGAAAAGGAATCAGGAACTTCTTTGTTCTTGTTTATATTCCCATTCTCAATATCACCTACCCAGAGCAACTTATCGAACTTCTTATCCTCCCATTTAATGACCTGCTGCTCTGACTTTTCTTCCCACTGTTCGGTCGGAATGACCAACACATCGCTATGCAACCCCGTTCGGCTCAAGCTGAAGATTGGGTAGAGCCTTTGCTGGGGAGTGGGCCTCGTCCCGCTTGTCGCTCCATGAATCTGGATGATGTCTGGGTGAAGGCACAGATTCATCGCTTGAACGTGTGAAGAGATGAATGACTTTGTCGTCGGGTCGGTAAACAGAGTGGAAGGCGTAAAAGGCACATTGAGCGAGGTAAGATTATAGTCCAAGCTCTTAGAATTGGCATGTAAACTCGGCTGATTCATGTTAAGAGGCGATGATGCGGGACAGGCCGCACCCCATCTTGACAATGATCTATCGGCTTCTTCATTCAAATCTATGTCTGTTTGGAACGAAGGGAAGCACAGATTGAGCATGATTTCATTTGTGTCTTGAGAGAAACATGATACATACATTCTCTATCATCTACAAGGACCTGCAAGTATTCCTTGTGGACATGACTTACAAAACTCAACGGAGTACTACAAGATTCACAAGTAGAGGAGGACCAAGTTTTATATTGAATTTAATATCAGATAAGATAAGAAGACGGTTAGATAAAACTTACTCGTGGATGTTGAACGTTGCATCGAAATCAGGAATCCACTGAGCGACATCCCGAATATGAGATATCTGACCGTTGACTCGGTCTCTCGCTCCAAGGATTTCGAAGTTGAGATGGCCACTTTGAACGATGGAAAGAAGACAATAGAAAGGTAAACAGGCGATGATGAACCAAGGGTTACTATCGTACTAAATTCATAGAGTATAGTAGATTTATCCAAGTAAAGGCAAGCGCGTACGTCTTAGTGTATACTTTCCCATCTCGAACGGACAAAGTGTACATGTCTTTCCAATCGGACATCTCCTTGACGAGACGTCTAAGATTCTGGGGAGAGTATGCGAAATATGGTTTGAGGTCGTGCATGATAAGGTTGTACTCATCTGGTAGGATTACGTTATGCTCTCTATAGGGAGCGCAAGAGTTCCTTTGTTAAGCACAAACACATTCATACAGTCACGACAATATAGAAGGGCAACTTACTGAACATAATTCCACCATTTATCAAATCCCTTAGGTGGAGGTCTTCCATACCGACGCTGTAAGATACAAAAGAAAGAAGAGATGAGATGGGTTGTGCGAATATATAGATTCGTACATACATATATGTGTGTGTGTGCATGTGTATGTATGTATATACACATGTATGCATACATGTGTATATACATGCATATCAAGGGTTCATGATTGAGATAGACCGCACCTTGTACTCTCTGACTGCCTCTCCGAGGGTCTTACTCTGCCTCTTCAGCTTGGAGTCCCACTCTTTCCTGGCAGAGTCTATTAGCTGATATATTGGATGTTGTGTAGCGGGCAGAGTGAGATTTACAGCAAGCAAACCGTTGACGATTGGATGTCTTCCAGTCAGATTGGGGATCAGAGATTGACGTGATTTCATCGACAAAGGATCTGTGATTGATCAAGAGATAGAGAGGACAGGGCAAGCCGGGCGAGTTGTTCAAGGAATTTGTCAGTGGCCAGCATACTAGTTGATTTGAAAGCGCAAGCTACGACAGGAGGCTTGCCTAATGAGACATCCATGATATCATTCGTGCCAAACTGATGGCCAGATTTACGACGCGATTGTGAAAGGTCTTCGAACGAGGAGTCGGTCTCTGACACTGTCCGCAACAGTCCGTCCGCAGATGTCTGATCGATAGAACTATGGAGGAGAGTCATCCATCCAAAGATGACTGACGAGATCAAGAAGTATTTCCCACGTTTCGATACCATGATGTGTTGAAGAATGGACGTGAGAGATTGGAGACTAAGATTGATGCAGTGTTATAAACCAGCGACTGTATCAGCTCTTACCAGATAGATATGTCGATGATATAACTCATGCATTCGCATGGCCCGGCAGAGTAGTGACCATCGCGTCCCAAAGCCTCAACTTTCTTGAGTTAGTCTTGCTCTGCACGTCTGCATACCACATTGCATAACATTCTATGGGATTCATTTAGGAACGGGATGATCGGTTTCAGTTGGTATATAAAATCAGGTATGCATAACACAGGAATTGAACACGTGCCTGATAGCTAGGGTTACAGACGCGTATCTCTCACGCGTCAAGACCTCAGCGCATCATCGTGTCGAGTAAGCCTTGGAAACGGTTAATGCGTATCAAGGCTTGTACCATCTAGATATCTCGAGCTGGCCTTCTTCTTGAGATTGATTCGATGCTCATTAACCACCGACTTGTTCACATAGCTGGAAGTGTCCTCTTGCTTCTATGGTTTCCTCATAGGAATAGATCGACGCCTGGAACGAGGCTACCTCGGCCGTTCATGCCAGAGAATATTTTACTGCTTTGCAGTCGTGTTTTGACTTGGTTATTTCTCTCCGATTTTCTCTAAAGTTGAAGACAAAAGACGTACAGAGTTGAAATCTACCGGCTATCCAATCATAGATACATGTGTGAAATGATCGAATGAAGTATCTTATCATGAAATCGACGCGACTGATTTTCATGAAGAAGATGAGGAAGACTCGCAAGACTCGGATAAGGTTTACATCATTGGGGATGAATGATGATAACACTCTGCTCCTCGATGGTATTTCCGACCACAGTCATATAGACAGAGTCCAGAGGGATGCATCAACTGAGGTAGACCAAGCTGTCTTGAAAGCAGGGGTCACATTGAATTTATTAGATGGATCGTTGTTATTAGTCAACTTTCTAGAAATTCGACGAATCTTAATCTCGTCGCGTTCATTTTATTGATTTCCCTGTGTTTTCTCTTCTTCCCTTTTTTTCCCTCCTATTTCTTCTCTTTACGTTGGCCTTTACTCCTATCAACGGCTGTCGAAACACTTTGAATTGTCATCATACATCCTTGCTCTTCGATACATACGCGCCTCTTCACGAAGGAGCAATCACCGAAAAGGGTTTATCCCTCGACAATCACGCCTGGTTCCATTCATCAACACACACTTTCTCCGCCTCCGACATGTCGTCCTTGTTCAAACAACAGCATACACAGCCTATCCTGGTCTCATGTCGAATCAGACCCTACCTCCCTCATGAAAGTCAAGCGAGAAACCTGATCTCTTCTCAAGAAGAAGAGATAGAAGTTGGCGACGGTATTGTGGCTATCAACCACAAGACAGGCAGGCACGTCTACAAGTTGAGTCTATCGTGTTCATTGAATCCCTTCTTACTTCTGGGCAGTCAAGCGTATAAGCGCGGCTCAGATTGTTGTGCTGCTCGAGCCGAACGGTACCTGAACGAACAAGGGTTAATCTCATACTTACAAACCTCTTCACCTCTCTGGTTCTGCTCAGCTTTACATCTGTTCACGGTCCAAGATCCACTCAGCTCGAGGTATTCAACCAAGACGTCTTTCCGCTCCTAGAGAAGATTTACAGCGGAGTGTCGTGTACGATCTTTTCCTACGGTGTTACCGGTTCCGGCAAAACTCATACTATGCAAGGAGATCCTACCTCAGCCAAAGAGATGGGTATCATTCTCAGAGTCGTCAAGGCTATATTCGAGAAGAGCGAGAAAGAGAATCTTAGAGGCGCGATGGAAGTCTGTGTAGAGTATTTGGAGATCTATAGTTCGTTCTTGTCATTCCTCTCTTCTGTCCCTCTTCTCTGTTTCCGTTCGTCTTTTTGACCAAGTGAAACAATGCCTGCATATGCCCATCTTGAAAATAGAGGAGGAGTGTTACGATTTGTTCGAGCCTTGGGTCACCGTACGTCCTACTGTCCTCTGCTCAATCAGCCTCCTGAGAAGGCATTGACAGTCTACTTGTATCTGAAAACGTTCGTAGCGTGACCAACGAAAGAAGCTTGACATCCGAACGGACGACCAAGGGCAAAATATCGTAGCCGGTCTGTCTCAAGTACCTGTCTCTTCCCCGGCAGACTTCAACGCGCTTTATTCAAGAGCGGCATCAAGAAGAGTGACTGCCTCAACCAAGCTCAATGCAGAAAGTTCAAGATCGCACGCTGTTTTAACGCTCGTGGTGAGAATCTTGGAAGGAGACAAGAGTGGGTTTAAAAATTTCGTTGAGAGTTGTGACCATGGTAATCTGATGTTGACCCGTTCTTCGTCTAAACAGTCATCACGGGGAAGATCAATCTGGTTGATTTAGCAGGATCGGAAAACAACAAAGTGAGTTCCTGTATCTGAATACTTGTTCCACAAAATAGAGAGATCTGTATATGTTTGCTGTCTTTCTCACTCTCGTATTTCATCTAAACAGCTGACTGGAAACGATAAAGAGCGAATGATTGAGAGCGCAAAGATCAACCAGGTAGAGTGACAGGTCTTTCTGCTTCTTCTCTGTTCCAAGTCATCGCGCGCTAACCCACCCTCTTCATCAATCTACTCCAGTCTCTAACGACGCTTGGAAACGTAATTGATGCCTTGAATACCGGAGGTCCTGGAACCCGGGTTCCATACCGAAATTCAAAACTTACTCGAATCTTACAAGGTCAGTACTAACAGCCATTTCTCTGTTTTGGTAGGTCTTCCCTTAGTCGATATCTGATATCGATTGATATGTTGAATGTTATTCGCAAATAACCACTATTACAGACACGCTGGGGGGAAACTCAATAGGCCTCTTGATCTGTGCACTCGCCCCAGGGTCTGCCTTTAGACAAGACACAATCAACACTCTAAAGTGAGTTCTTCATTGTTCTTCTCTATTCAAACCTTCCTCTACTCTCTGTCCCCTCTTCTCCTGCAAATTTAACAACGATCATCTCTGGTCCATCGTTTTTGTACAATACAGCTTCGCGCAACGATCGAAACAGGTTGAAAGCCGAGTCGTGATTAATGAAAGAGGTGAATATACTTTCCTTCTATAAACTCAGTTATAAGCCACCCTACTTACCCTCATATATCTAATCTTTGAAAAGACAACAAACCGCCTCCACCTCCAGCTCATTTCGCAGCCATAACCAAGACATCCGCTTTCGTTCCACTCCGAGCTGGGTTTGGAGCCGACACCTCGAATTCATCATCCTCGTCCTCCACTGTTCTTCCGTTACCGATCAGACCGATGAAAAGTATCCCCCGAATGTCAATCGCCACCGGACAGCGCTCAACGTCTAACACCGCAACGACAGCGACAACATCGAGTATCGGAGGACCAAACTATTTTGCGTCGGCTGGGAAAGCGAGAACTGTTTCTGGTGGAAGGTCCAGAGGAAAGACTAGCTTGGGAAGTAACAGCTCGATGGTTGAGGAGCAATCCAGTTTAGCCGAAAGTGATAGAGTAAGTTTCATATTGAAACATTTCTGTAATAATACATTGCTCCAGGATGAATGAACACTCGCTAATTTTATTCGATTTGATATAGGTAAAAGCCTTGGTTCAAGCTGCTGTTGCAGAGGCATTGGCCGCTCAAGCCAAGGCCCATTCGTTTAACCCAGCCGCTTATGAAGCGCGGATACTCAATCTTGAGAAAGACATGTTCGTCCTGTCTATCTCTGTGTCTTCTACAAGTGCTCCCCCTCGACTCTTTTCTCTTGATAGGCTAATTTCTGATGATATGTTTGATGTTTAATCAGGCAAGCGGAGAAGGATAGAGCGGCCGCCAACGAGCTTCTCAATGAGGCTAGAAGATACCACGATGCCGCTTACGCAGAAGATGATTAGTGAGTCCATCATCAAACTCTAGCCTCTGTCTTGCTCTACGAATCAGACGCGCTGATCTATGTATCGAGATAACCAACTCAAATGGATCAGTGAACAGCTGAGCTATGCACTCGGTGCCTATACCCGAGCTTCCATATACGTTCCAGGCAACAAGAATGTCCGCAATAGGTTAGATTCACCGTCTCTCCTGAGATCTTATTGAGATTTCGGCCTTTCTATTTATGATTCAAGCCCCGCTCGTTCTGACAGTCTTCTCTCTTACCTAGAATACAAGATATTCAGAATGCAATCGAGCACAACCTTCCGATTCCTCCGCGAAAATCAGTTGCCGCCGCTTCCGGTCCTTCTACTTCCTCCTCCATCATTCCAGGGGTCTCTAACCCCACCCGGTCAGCCTCAGCAATGTCTGAAGAACACTCTACCCACCACAGACGCATATCAGCAACCCTTCCGCGCGCAGCGAAGAAAGTCCATCTATCAGAAGATGGTGAACCATCAGATCGATACGCTTCATCTTCTAACACGACTTCGGCCGCTACGATGGATTCTAACATACCAAGTACATCCAATTCATCCGTTTGGTCAAGAGGATCGAAACCGGCATCCGGATGCTCGACAGATCAGGATGGCTTGCGTTCCGAAAGCTCATCTGCGGCTGATCTTCAATCATATATGAACCACCCCCGTCCTTCTTACGATGATGAGGACGATGAAGATGAGGACGATGAGGAATATGGAGAGACAAGAAGAGCGCGAAAGGATGAGCTGCCACCAACGACAACGAATGAGAAGTTGAGCAAGGCGGACCTGGAAGAACTGGAGAGAGCGAAAGCAAAGCCGGGGTTCTCGATGCACAGATGGAACAAGATTCAAGCTGCGAAAGCGTGGCTGGCTGTTCATCCGGACCCGGCGGGAAGTGACGAAGACGATGATCTAGGAGGATACTCTGACGGTCAAGTCAGTAGGCCTGTTGGCAAGACTAGAAGATGAATCTCCCTTGGGCCGGATCTCCTCCCCTTTCCTTCATTTTTCGTTTTTTCTTCCGCTTAGCTTGTTGTTGTTATCACTGCATTTTCTTCTTTGCCATTTGATTGTTCAGTTTAGAGCGTTATCTTGATATCTTCTGTACTCGATCATCGATGCCTCGCACACACATTTCTTTGGTGGCCCTTCAATCTACTTCTCTAATCGATTGATCCATATATTATACCAAATGCATTCACACACTCTGTTCTATCGTTGCATCGTCTGTCCTTGAGATCACCATTATCGTTGATCCTGGTTTGTTTCTGAATTCTTTCTTTGATGAATGATCATAAAGAGGGCTCGAGACAACACGGTGAAAACACTCGATAATCAAAAAGAGTATTGTCTTCATGCTTCCCGATGCCAACTCCAAGTGACCATCGATCACTTTATGTATGCGTTCTGATCGTGTGTACACCCATGTCTCACCAGGAAGAACCTTCTGTGGATTGGAAAGATAAATACATTGCTAGAGTCAAGAAAGCGATCACTACAGCCTTTTGAACCGCTCCGCCTGCTCCATTTTTTTTCTCTGCACACCCGCACGCACTTTCTCTCATTTCTCTTCTAACTTATGTACCAGTCTAATTGCGCTTCTTGGTAGGCTTCTTTTTTGACTTGGGCTTGTCTCCAGAGATGAATTTGACCAAATCCTCAACCTGTAGCAAAAGGCAGAGTGGGTTCAGATCATTTCTACAAGCTGAAAGATTGCCCAACTCAGTAGTGAATATCAGGAAAGACTCACCTCGAGATGACCTCGGGCACCGATCAGATTAGCAACAGCTTCAGCCGTCTCTGATGATGTAGCAGCCTCACCATCCGCACCCACTTTGACGCTTTCCCCAGCAGTTGGTGCCGACTCGGCGGCCTCGCCCTGCTTTACCAGTTTTTTCCTTGCAGCGGCGGAGATCTTCTTCTGCTGTTGTTGCTGACCCTGAGAAGCAATCGCAGCAGCCCGTTCGGAAGTGGCCGTCACGGTCGTATCCATCTGAGACTTGTGTCGCTCGAAAGCATCGGCAAGTGAGATTGCCTCCTTCGTGTAGGGATCCTCCTCTCCGAGATGCTCTATAAAGATATCCGCGCACAGCCGAGAGGTTCTGGATGCTCCGTTGAGATCACCGGAGCAGAACATCGTCTGGCAGAGAGCGTGACTGGCGTGAGCAACCTGGATCGCCGTCGGACCAAAGATCTCCTGGGTGTTGTCAAAGATGATTTTGAACACCTTTGATGCGGTCTCCCACTGGCTGACCATCGAGAGACAGTTTCCAACGCTGGTCTGATTCACGCAAACAAACACACAAACCAGGTTGATCAGCACGTTTTCTCTTCAATCTGCAAGAGAGGAACACTAAATATAAATACATACTAAAGCGTGGATTGAATCAGGGTGGTTTGGTCCAAACGTAACGTCCCAAAGCTTGATAACGTGTCGGAACAATTTGAGGGTCATATCAACATCCTCTGTGCAAGTCTCAAGCATTGCCAGGTTTTGGTAGAATGAAAGGGTTTCGTAATGGTCCAAACCGCAGACCCGTTCGGCAATGATGACGGCTTGTCGTTGGTATTGGACCGCAAATTCGAGCTCGGCAGCGTATTCGAAGGGGCCTTCGGCATCGGCAGCTCGCTCAGAAAGAGCGTTTCGGTAAAGCTGGTGGACGAGCACAGCGTACGAGTTGTACGCTCGGGCAACGTCAGGGTGGACAACGGAATGGATGTTCTCATAAAGTCCGATGGCCTCCTGCATAAGCTCAAGACCGGCTCGAGCGTCTCCCCGGCTGATCAATAGCTTTCCGGTATCGAGCGTCTCTCGTGCGCAAGCGCTTCCGGTCTCGGTGTGCTTCACGAGCGGGATCAACGCCAACACATCCTCTGGGCTAAACGTAACAGTTTGATCAGACCGGAGAGCCCTCAATTTCTTGGTCACCTTGCTCTCCGAAGCCGAGCCGGCAGCATCCTCAGCAGCCATAGCCTCGAACTCGTACTCTCGAGCAGCTAACTGGAAAGCAAATCGGGTAGCAAGCTCCCTCAAGAGCTGTCGCTTCTTGAGTCCGTCAACCAGGTAGTTTTCTCGAAGAGTAAACCGGAATCGTCGGCCAACCTCCTCCTCAATCTGAGCTCGCAGTTTCTCTGGAGTAAGCTCGGTCCACTTGGCCGAGACATCCGAATCGAATGGCGAGGGAGTAGGGGCAGGCTTGGGGTTGGCCTCAAAGGCAGAGCCAAGAAGACAGTTGAGGAAGTGAGAGACAATCACAGACCAGTCGTCAATGAGCTGATCCTTCAAGAGGTCTCTAAGGATATGCTTGGACGCTCGGAAGACCATCTCGTGATGGATGGTTTCCTGGAGACATTGGAGCAAGACGATAGCATTGGGGGCAGGCTTGCCGGCAATGATCTTGTCAACATTGGCGGATACTACACCAAGGTATCTATAACATTGAAAAAGTTAAGTTCAGAAAAGAGGAGAAAACCCCTTTGTGAGTCGGCCGGACTGCAAAGACAGGAGAGCGTGTAAACATATCTGAGAACGGACTGACCTCATGTTGATACCCTTCTTGTGAAGAACAGCGGTCAGGCTGAGACCGTCGTGGCAAGACTCTCTACCGGTGGTCACCTCGAACACGAAGGTAGGGATGACGATAGATCGAAGGTAAATCGAAGCATCTCGAACAGCCTTGATAGCAGGATCAGATTTGTCGGTGTAAGGGGATGGCACAAAGGTCGTTGGGTCGAACTCTGAATCGTCCTTCTTGGGCGACTCAGTGGGCTTGACATCAACGAAAGCGTCCGGATTGAATCGGAGGGAGAAGATGTCGGATGGTCCTCCCTTGACGATCTGCTCGGTGTCTCCATTGGCCTTGGCAATATGAATATCACCGTTGGCCTCAACGAGAAGCTCCTCTTCAGGAGCCTTGGGCTTAGGCTCGGACTCCTTCTCCTCTCCCTCGGCCTTGGTCTCACCTTCAGCCTTGGCGTCACCCTCAGCGGAGGCAGCAATTTTGCCAGCTTCGGCAGCTTCAGCTTCCTTCCTGAAGGCAGCCCGCTGGGTAGCCCACTTTCTGAACTCACCCTCCCAGTAGACATCGAGCAGCTCCTGTCGGAGGGTGACCATCCGGTGAGGATACTTTTTCGGCTTGACGAGTTCTTTGCCTACCTTCTCAGTCTCCTTGGGTTCCTTAGTCTCCCCTTCGACGGTCTCCTTCTGCCCTGCCTCCTCCTTTCGGTCCTCCTCGGTTCCGATTCGGCTGTAGAGGTTTCCGACGGTGTACACCGCTCCGTCAATATCCTTCTCCAAGAATTCGACATCGACAGGGAACAATCGGTAGACGTCCAAGACGTATGACCGACCATCCGTTCCGTTCAAGACCTTGACCTCACTTCCGGCAAAGAGCTTGACCTTTTCGTCCTGATTTCCAGCGATGACCTCGTGCTCGGCCAATCGGAAGGCGTTGGCGTATTTGCCCATCAACTTGTGGGCGGCAGCGTCCCATCGGACGACGTTTGGCCCAAAGTCAACGTCCGCTCCGTAGACAATCAGATGAGGCTTGGCGACCGACTCATCCTTCTCGGTCTCCTCTCCAGCGGTCTTTTCTTCTGTCTCGTCAGCAGGAGCAGCATCCTCGAGAGCCTTAGCTTCGATCTCGGACGCTTCGAGATCTTCTCGTCGCTTGAAGATTCCAGGAAGGAAAGACTGGCAGACCCATCGGTCTCCAGCCCAGTCGACTACAGTGTGACCGAGGAGGGCGGCTCCCTCGGCATCGACTTGGTTGAGGGCCTTGATTCCGTTGCAGTCCTTACCACAAGCGATGTGGGCCGCCTCATGCTTACCGAGGTGGTTGAAGGACTCGATGCTATCAACCCCCTTGGTGTAGAAGATGTTTCGGTGAAGCCACATCTGGTTTGAGACCGGCTCGTGAGGGTTCAAAGAGACGACTTCTCCTCGAGCCACCGTCATCGCTCCACGGACACAGGCGGCGGTGAATTCTGATTGGATCCTAGCCATGTGCTTCTCTCGGAGGACTCGATCTCTCATCGTCGACCTGGGCATCTCTCTGGCCATCTGAATGTCTTCATTCCAGTCTCTCGCTCCGTCCATGTGGTCAACCGAGACGGATCCGGTGTTCAAGAAAGCCAACTGCTGTCGGAGCGGATCAGCCATCACAGCCGGCTTGGGGTCAACCAACCAATGATGGGAAGGAACTGCCTGTCCGACAGGAATGGTGGCCACCAACTCTCGAGGAGCCGGTTTGTTGGTCGCCTCGACGGCGCCCGAGAGCTCGTAGAATGACTTGGAGAACATCGGGGAGAGTCCGTGAAGAAGCTCGAAGAGCGAGTGGGAGTTCAGGTCCTTGGGCGCAGGCCGAGGGAACGGATCGAACGACACAGATGTCGACTTGTTGATGAACCATCCTCGAACTGAAGACGTCAACTGAACGGTCTCTCCCTCGAGCGTGGTCACTGTCAAATATAGCAAGTGACCCTTCGATCGGTACTGCGGAGGCGGAGGGTTCCAAGCAGAAACTCCGTAAGACTTTAGACAGATCTTGGGAACGACGCTCTCCGCCGGTCGGGGGATAAATGTCGAGAGCGGGGTCTCGACCCAGTTGTCAAAGTCGGCGAAAGGAGGGAATTTATCAGAAACGAGCTTGAAGGGGGGAAGTGCGTTTTTGGTGGTCGTGGCAACAGGAGCCGGTTTGGATCCCTTCTTGTTGGCGATTTTCTTGGAGGAACCATTGGCCGACTGATTCTTGGAGTCAGCGCTCTCAGCTATCGATATATTTTCGAGAATGAACATGTGCATCAGCAAACTAAAGAACGCATACAGAAAAAAAAATGTGGCCGAATTGACTAACCGGATTCTCGAGAAGCAACCATGTGGTCTCGAACCATCTCATAACAACTTGGCGCAGGCGAGATGATGTAATTTGAGGGATCCTGAGCATCACTACCCTGAGCGAGATACTCCTTCAGCTTCAAGACCTGGGTTCGTGCGTCACTCTCAGTGAATGGCTCTGAGAACCATGTGAAACCGTTGGAGATCTACTAGTTAGGGGTTTGAAGCTGAGATGAAACATGAATCTCGAATTACTTGAAAAAAAAACAACATACCGATGACCAAGTCCAGGATCTTGGGAGTCTGATTCTCGATCTCGTCCTTGAAGATCTCGGACAATTCACTGTAGTCGCTCAGCTTCTCTCCGACCTTGACGACGTGTCCATCTTTGGTGGTGTTGACCACATCTCCCTTCTTCATACCCTCCGGCACAGGCTTCCTGAAGGAGAAAGGACCTAGCCAATAGCCAGCAGCCGAGTCCTGAACCTGAAGTCGAAGCTCATGAAGGATTTCGAGGGCTGCTGTCTGAACGACAACTGTCTTGCTAGGAGGAGCCTTCTGACCGTCGGGCGTAGATATAGGCAGATGGACAGATTTGAAAGCAGGGTCGGGGAGGTTGATCTTGACGTTGAAGACCACTGTTGAGAGCGATAAGAAAGAAGATCGAGTTGAAAGAGTTAGGCAGAGCGAGCGAAATGAACACTGAATCATTGGGTTGATTGGCTCAGAGTCTACATACAGACGTCAGCTTGGTCCTCCTCCTCAGCACTGACTTTGTCTTCAACAGCTTCAGCAGAAGAAGACTCCTTTATGGCGTCCTGATCGGTGGATCCTGCGTTATGACTGTCGACTACCTCATCGTCTAGGAGGATAGAGAAGAAGGAAGGAAGAGATACAGGAATGGAAGTGAGGGAGGAGTGAATGTAGAAAAATGGGCGAGAAAAGCGAAATCGACAGAAAGAAAGAAAGAAAGAAAGACAGAGATGAACGCAAGAGGTTTGGTCAGCCATGAGCACTACGTCTTAAGATGATACCCGTTCTCTGTCTGATATTGATCGCACTTGATCCTGAGCTTTGACTGTGATCGGACGACTGCTGCTTTCAGCCCCTGGCAACTATCGTCCGAACCACTCAAACTCCTTACGTTTGCGAGACAATGCACAGAGCCGACATCAAAGCAAGAGACAAACATGAGAGCAAACTAACCTGAAGCGACTTTAGGCTGTTGAGTATCTGCCATGATGTGATAAAAAGGCGAAGAGTTTCGATCGAGAGGAGATTGTCCTCAGTGGAGAAAGGAGAGAGAGAGAAAAGACGAAAGGAGGAGAGAGAAAAGAGTAATATGCGATCGAACGGTCGCTTTTTCAGAAGAATGAAAAGATTTCTTCTTCTTTTTTTATTTTAATGAACGATTTTCTGATCAAGCAAGCGCTAATTAAAGAGCTGACTTGACTAGTAGAAGATGAATGAGAACCAAAGAGAGAAGAGTTATAGAACGAGAAGAAGGAGGAGAACGTAGAAATGAAGCAGGTTGGTAGAAGGGGAAAAAAAGGGGGAAATGGTTACGCTTGTTACCCACGGATGTAACCTCCGTCCGATCTTCCGGACGGAAGTTTCATTCCTCCGTCGTCGTTGGCGGCGGCCACACTGAGCACACTCTCCATACCCTCTTGTCGAGGCGCTCGCAAGGCTCAGGTTCAGCTCTGGAGTGCTTCAGAGGGTTTGTTCATACTTCGGATACGTATGCTCTCGCGCCTTCAAACTCACCGCTTGAAGCATCTCCCGTGTCTGTTGCAAACCGAAGCTTAGCAGGCTACTCAATTCATCTATCCTATCGATACATCACCCATGTCGGGGAACACGTGTTGATGGTGTCGATCAGGCTGTGTATCGGCTCGCCACAACATACACCAAGCTGGTTAGTAACCACGCGGTTTTAAGTTACTTTAGATGAAGAACACAATCTTCATAAATTGCTTGTTTATACTTCAAGTCTTTCCACAAACAATCATACAAGGAAGGTTAAGCGCCATCGTTTACGGGCTGAGTAGACCGATCAGGAAACCGTTGAAGTCAAACATCCGGATACGCTTTCCATCCATCTTGATCAGTAGCAGTTCGCCTTTTCTTGTCGGAAAGCAACATGTCCGACGTGTCTTCTCCTACAGTGAATCACCAAACCGTACGCATGGGTTCCTTCTCCTGGGTTTCTATCTTTCCTGCCTATGTTCTCGCTCTAGATATCGTTATCCTTCTTGAATCCAAACTGATCTCCGAATACAAAACTCGATTCCTGGTTTGACCCTCTCGGTAGTCTACGACTCGGGAACCCATGCATTCTCGGTCCAACTCGTTCACAAGCGGTCGTTCACCCTCGCCTTTTCCGATAGATCCAACGGATGCCAACTCGTCCAGACACCGACACGCGACCGCTCCGAGTCTAACGCCCAACTTGGAGATCAACAGTGCGACGTTTCCTAGCTCGCCTCCGATCGAGCACGCGATGGAGGGGGGTGGGCTTTGGGGCCACAAGGTACAAAACTCGGGCGACTGGTCGGGTACAGTCGAGAAGCGTTTCAGAGAGCTCGACGCGACTAGAAAGTGGTCAGATACAGTACGTGGTCCCAAACTGGCAAGCGACATGGATGGGTTCCCTGCAGAGGATGAAAGGCGAAGAAAGTCGGCAAGTGCAACTCTGCTGACTGGAACATTTCCATAGTTTGGTCTCGTTCAGGATGCATGCTTACCCCTTTTTTACTCGATTGGTTCCATCAAGAGCAGCAATCAGATTCACATCCATTGCAGCTTCTCTCTCCTTATCGGCGATCCATATGGAGAAACGTTCCGATAATTCGACAGATCCTTCGTTCATCTCGTCTGCCGGATACTTTAAAAGACCTGTTGGCTGTCGTCTTCATCGTTTGTTTCGTCTTGTACGCGTCTTCTTCTCGTATCTCCAGAACCCGTACTCGTTCAACTGACGCACTGCCTTGCTTTTCTTCCCATCCGCACAACATCACATATAGCTCAGCATCCAGCATGATTCTCTCACTGTTTCCCCAATCGACGTTATCTTCCTTGACGTTGTTTAGACCAGATCGCACCCAGGACGCGTACAGCTATCACGTTCCCAAGTGGAGAAACGACAGGAAAGTCAATGTTCCTGCCAAGGACACGGACGGTCTTACCCGGTCCAGACGAAAGGAGAAAGCTCGGTTGGAAACAGACGACTACAAAACAAAGTCACACGGTGGGGCAGAAGGAACCTTTCAATGGGTTTGGAAAGATCCAAGAGAAGAGTTGGGCGCGTTAATGCGGGTGAGTACATATGGATCATCCATAGGTTTCTCTCGGTCTCTATATCTCTTCCGCCTCCTTCATCCGACGTTGTATGAAGCTTACATTTTGTCCCATCCGAAACGACCGTCGACCACGCCCTGCAGTATCTTATCACCACTGATGCATCGGTTTTGCCAGCCCTAAACCCACTCGAACCTCTAGACCCAAACCTCGTTTTGGATTTCAATCTCCTTCGGTTAAGTCCAAAGGAAGGCAGAAAACTGGTCGAACAAGCCGTTGACGAATTCTGGACGGGTGAGGGTGATTTGAGTGGAGGCGCCGTCATGGTTCTGGGGTTGGGTGATCCTAGAAGAGGGTCCGTCTCAGTTTATCTGTCTGATTCTTCTCTCTCTTTTGTGTACCTGTTGAATGCAAGAGCTCATGTGTATACGGTTCTTTCACATTCATGTAGTGGGGCAAAGACGTTGATGTTTCTGTTGGACAGTCTATCGATTGAGACATCCAACATCTATCTTGATGTGGCCGAACGTCGTGAGTCTCATGTTTTGAAATTTTTAAAATCATCCTCTTGCTTTCCCTAGTCATCTGTTTCATCAGATATATTTTCATCTTTCTTCTACATCGTCCTCACCATCCTGCTCTCATCTTCATCTTCTCGATCTGATCTAGCGGATGTGGACTACCTCCAACCGCTCTTGGCCCGAATTGGCAACGTTCCAGACCTGCCAATGTTAGTCATAGGTGGCCATCCTGTCGGAGACTACTTTGCCGTCCGAGCTCTTCAACAGACCGGAGAGTTTGATCGATTGTTGAAGGAAGCCAACATAGTCCTTCCCCCCCCTCCACCGGAGGTTTCATTAGTCGATGCGCAAGCCAAGCTCGGTGTAGAGGGCAGAGAGGATGGAGAAACTTCAGATGAGGAAGAAGAGTTTTACGAAGATGAGGAGTGGGAAGAAGAGAGATCGTTAGGTGTAGGTATCACCGTAGGGATCGAGCTCGATGAGGACAAGATAAATCCGCTCTGGGTTCATCCCTGAGGTTACAGGTCGATCTATAAATCAGACAATTGCCGTCTACTTTCCCTTCTATCTTATCTTTATCAATACCGTCCATCCTAATCTTTGTTAATTTCTATTCTGCCGGTTGTACTCTATCAGATCTTGTCACTTTGGGCGTATCCTTCCTTGCTTATTTTAGTAGTCCAATACGGATGCAATTCCTCTATCGATGCATACAATTATTTTACACTTGTCATACAATCACCCGCTCACTCCCAGAAACGTTGGGTTTTACGCACTTTCTGTCTAGAGGACGTCTATTTCTTATCGTCAAAGCGCATGGAACAGCTCCTCCTCAACGACAGAACTGATAAGGCAAGCCTGATGCCATTTGCTCTCAGAGCCGGCCGTCTTTGGTAAAGGACGGCAAAAGTTTGGAGGAGAGATCCTCTTGATGGACCGACAGGGAGAGAAGGGCGGAGTCGTAGAGCGTTCGATCGAAGGGGAGAACTGTTTGCCAGAAGAAATAACCCAGAGGAGGTTTAGGGGGTTTGAGCACAGAAAGAACCTCAGATATAGTGACAGAGACGAACCTCTGAATGATAGCTTCTACTATGCCCGATCAATCTTCTCAATTCCTCTCCCGCCTCTTGTACTCCACCCTTGACCTCCTGAAATACCCTCAGCGCCAATATACTCCCTTCCAATATTCGTCTCTGATCGGTGTCGCTCACAACCCACCAGGAGGCGATCAACATCCTCTCGCCTGCATCCGGTTCGATGACCCTGAGCTGAGGATACAGCTTGGCAAGCTGATCCAAGTAAAGGAGGGATTCAATAATGGCGGTAGTGGAGAGAACGAGGTGTTGAAAGTTCAAATCGAGTAGGGAATTGATAGTTTGTATAAATGAGGATGAAGAGACAAGAGGGAAAATGACGCAGAGCTTGGGAAATAAGAGTGATTCAGTCAAAGGCTGACAACGGCTCTCATCAACCACGCAAAAGAGAGAAGAGCGACTTACATGGTGAGCCACCAAGAAAACGGCCAACGGTTCAGGTGTTCCCATCGTGTAAAGTATGGAGGAGCGGAAGAGTGTCCAGAAAGGCGAAGTCGTCCTTACCCGCCGCCCTCTTATGTACTTAGCAAATCTCAATGACGGGTTGTCTTTCTCTTAGGGACGGTAAGTTCTACAACGGTAAGTTTAATGACGATCTAAGCTCAACAACGGGAACGATACTTTATTCAGCATAATACCCGACCCAGCCGCTGTCAGTTCACAGAGTCTGTCAGCAACAGATATAGAGCGTAAAGTAGGATGTCGACATAGATGTGTGAGCCTCAGAGTCAGAGACAGGCCAACCACATCACCACATATTTCAACCGTTCATAGCATCCATCTCGTCATCTACCTCTGCTTCGTCCATAACTTCAACATCCTCGTTCTGCGTTTCCAGCTCGCTTTCAACATCCTTTGACTTCGTTCTGGCCCTCCTCTTCCCTCTCTTCTTTAATCTCTTCTTTTTCTCCACCTTCTTAGTTCCTTCTCTCGACTCTATCTTTTTGGTTTCCCGTTTGCCCACAAAGATCATTATCTCAACACCCGAGCACGTTCTCTTCCGGATTATGATGTCCTCTTCTTCATCCTCCGGAGTAATCTCGTCCGTGACGGGAACAGACGTCGTATTGACCGTATATGATATTTGAGCTCGCGGATAAGGCAGGATGGAAAGAAGAGAGTGCAACAGGGTGAAAGCCAGAGGAATAGATGTTGTTAGGGCATGTACGGAAATGCTCGAGTTCCTGTAAATATACCATAGTGGTTGAATCAAGAGAGAATAAGAGTATATGGGTCACGGCATTAGCACAACGCCTGAGGATATCTGAGAAGTACTCTCCTCTAGCTCTTCTCGTCGTGACGTATGGCAGAGCCTGTAGCGAGTGTTGGGAACTTACCCTTCTTCAACAATCAGCTTCTTGCATCTTCTAAGATACCCTGCTATACTATTCTTCCGTGAAACTAGCACGACGTTTCTACCTTCGATTTTAGCCGTAGGGCCATTAACGGCCGATCCCACCGGTAAAGCAGCTCCTTTTCCAGTAAGCGGTTTCGGTGGCACTAGTTTCTTGATCACACACCTCGGTGGAGGTCTAAGAATCTTAGCTATAGGTTTGAGGGATATAATTGGTTGCGCAGAGAGCGTGGTAGGAGTAGAATTTGATGTTTGGACAGTTGATGATTCAGGTTCAGAAGGATGTGAGTTCGCCTGAGGGAGTGACGGAGACAGAGTAACATGAGGAAGAGATGTCTTCGGCTTCTTTGTAGGTCTGTCTGATGATAGAGTTGGTTGAGGAGATGCTGCTAAAGCTGCTGCCTTTCGTTTGTGGGTAGCTGGCATGATGAAGGATAGCGTTGAGGTAGAAAGAAAGGGTTAATCCAAAATTCAGTCAATGAGTTCTTTCCTCATCCTGACCATCATTCCATCTGATAACTCATCCAGAAAGGGTTTCGACCACTGATCTCCTCCTCTTTCTCATCCAGTACATCAATTGGAAAACAAAAGACAACGAAACCATCTCATCCGAGTGGTGAAATAGTGCCGGATGACCAGCAATGCGTCTCTGATCCATCAGCAGCTAGCCGAGGTAAGTGTTCTACACCTCCACTCTAAGCGTTTCCGACATTCTTAAGGATACAGAGCATCAGGAATATTCAATTGACGATGGCCTGGTTGTGTTCGAATGTCAACGATCTTCACTGTCCTTGACGTGTATTTAGGACCCTTACTTGATGTATAAGCCGTAAGATATTCCCCATCAGTCTTCATTCTGTGTTCTCTTTGGGCTAACGCCGACGACTCTTGCTCTCTGTGGTGTGTCAACGGCCACAGTGCTTCTGCCTATTCATATGCCACTCAACTCGCCCTCAACGGAATCATCTTCACTCTCCTCGTTGTTCTTACGATCCATTTGCTCTTTACTGTTCAACATCACTATCCGCTCGCTAGACTCAACTTCCTCCTTCAGTTCTCAGGCGTTATCGTGACCTTAGCGGCCGTAACTGCAACTTTGGCAGTGACATTGAGGGTGGGCGAAGAGGAAAGTTCTATTTGGCCGTGAGTAACGATTTCCATCGATTCGATCTGGTTTCTGTCTGTCTCATAACATCCGAACTATGATATTTACCGAGTTGGATGCGTGAATTTTTGAGCAAACTAGGTATATGAACGATTTCATATATGTAGAGGTACCAATCCGGTCCTGGAGCGCTTCCAAACTGATTTCATGGTACACAGTTGAGGCTCTTTCATCCGGTATCGTACAAGTAGGCTAATTTTATATGCGGGAGATTTCCTTTCGTTTGATATAACCGTCGTCTGAAATACCCTTCTCTTCTTCACTCGGGTCTATCCGCTGCTAGATTACACATATCCAGTTCCTTACCTTGCTTTATCCATCAGCGCTAGAGGCTCGTCTGATTTTCGGCTTGCTCGGGCCTATGGCTCTCGCCTCATCAGCCATGACATTCACCGCCCTCTCACCTTCCGGCCATGTTGTGCGATACGGACTCATCATCCGAAATATCTGTAATTCGACATTGACTCTTCTATTCACCTCAGCGCTGTTTATATGGGGATTTGTCATAAACCGGAAACGCGCTTGGCGTACTGACGGCGGAACGGCAGCATTTGGAGCAGGAGCGCTGATCTTGGCCGTTAGCGGAACAGCAGTCAATTTCATAGAAATCAAGATCGACAGGTTGAGTTGGCTTCAACACCTGATTCTTTCCATAATTCTTTGGCAGATGTGGCTAGGTACGCTCTGGACCCCTCTCTTCTTTTTGCCTCTATCAATCGATATAACTTCATCCACTCGGATACTGATGTTGCTCCATACATGTGTTCTCTAGGATGGTGGTGGTGGGTTGGCTCCGGAATGGGTATTGGTGAAGTTGAGGTAGGCAATTAAACTTACATCATATCTTCTTCAGCTCCAAGAACTCGGCTAACCTTCAAGGTTATATTGTAAAGGACATGCTTGAAAAAGAACACCGGAAAACTCGAAAGGCTGAACAGAGGCAGAGACGAAAAGAGAAGGCGGCAGCTGCTGTGACGGCAGCGTCTATATCGATCTCTCGACCTCTCCATCGACGGTTATCAACCATGTCGGTGACAGGACCCCCCGATCAAGGATCTACCTCCAGCTCATCAGCTTTCGGAGGTGCGTTTAGCAGACGGCAGACTCGACGAACGATTTCTCGGGGCGAGGCGAATCTTCAAGATGACCGAGCGATTGAGCTCGAGAGAATGGATAGGCATCAAGTGCGAGATGGTGAAGAAGAAGGCGAGTCTAGTTCTAGTAGGAGAAGGAGAAGAGGAGCTGAAGAAGACCCAGCCCGTTCCGGTGGGATAGAAGGCGACGAATTCATGAGAACTATCCCTGACCATGAACGCGAGCGAGACATCACCTTACCTCACCCCGTGACGACTCCGAACCTTTCGACCACGGTTCCTCCGAATCTACCGTCTCGATCTTGGCTGGCTTCCAACAGACAAGCACCTTCGACTGTCACGACGGGATTAAATTCGTCCTCTTCGAACTCGTCCACCGCATCGCCTACATCTCTACAGCTTCCGACATCGGTCTCGTTAATATTGGCATTCCCGGTGACGCTCATTAATTATTCTATCTCTCGGCTCAGTCGAGCTCATACTGAGGCTGCCAAGCAACGAGTGATTCAGGGGAACCCGAGTGCGGTGATAAACGAACGTCGGGGTTGGGGACTTGGTCAGTTTGGAGTCGAAGAGGCTAGAGATGGAAAAGGACGAATCAAGGAGGCTCGAAGGGAGGCAAGGAGAGGGAGATTGATGGATAACAGACCAGACGATTCATGGAGCGCAGATCCTGGAAGCGCAAGCGAGCCCGAAGAAGGACGAGAGGGAGGCGATTGGGAGGATGAAGAAGTCATTCAGACCTCATCGAGGTTGTCTAGTCGATCGCCATCTCATTCCAGATTGACGATACCGATCGCACAGAATGATTCTAACTCCCAGCCTGGGCCAAGCCAACGATCCCGACCGTCGAGCCTCCTACAATCAGATGCTCTCTCGCGACGCCGTAGAGGCAGTCGAACAGAAAGTCATAGGGGTGATCGCACTACCGACCAGGTTCGAGAAACCCCGGACTCGGCTTCAGACTCCGATGAGAATCCCGGCTGGTCTTGGCGAGGTCCCCTAAAAAGATGGCGGTTGTTGGATAAGTCAAGTTATTGATCCTAAACCAAACAGCATGTTTCCATTCTCTCTGTCGATCATCTTTTCTCTCTTGCTTTTATGTTGAATTTTTTGGGCCCGTATTCCCGTAACCGCTCTATGCTTCGAACATTGTCTTCCTTGCAAACCTTGACTTGACGCATCTATGTATTCAGTTGTATATCATAATGTTCATGACCATGATTATTATCGTTTAGTAAGAGTTGTATCCGGTCGACCTAGGTAGTCACGATGTATACGCAGTAACTTTGTCGAGAAATAGATGAAGTCATAATCAGTCAATTTCGACAATCTCTCCTTTTCCTTACCACTCTCTCCATATCTCACTTGAATCACATCAACACACTTCATCGATCGTCATTTCATATGTGGCAGAGATCTCATGTCCGCTAACGATTACATTAGATCTCTTCTTCCCAACGCAGGTTTCTCAGATCGGCCTCCTCCAAGAAATTCCCGTGGCCTTCGGGCGGATTCATCCCATCCTTCCCCATACACTTCGAATGATCAATTATACCATGGCCAGATCACCTTACGCCCTCCTCCCAACATGACTCGAGTCCGGGCCTCTAGGTCAAACCAGAGGTCTCCAGACAACATATCGAGTGAAACATCAGCTGGAGGGGCCGGACTCAGTTCGAACTCAAGAAACACGCCATCACCTTCATTCTCTACCAGGAACGGTAGTGGCGTTAGCAACGGAGAAACTCAGCCCCGACGAAAGAAGCGTCCTAGGCCACCGACAAGGTTGCAATCTGGGGAAGGCTCTGTCTCATCTTTGTCTGGTACACAAAACGGGGCGTCTGTAGGGAACACATCTATCAGTGCTAGATCCGGGTCGGCGGGAACAGGGTCGAGACCTAATGCGAATAGGGTGAGAAACGATGACGTAGCATCTGTTCCACAATCATCTGGTATGGCTAGTCGAACAGAAAGGCGTTTAGAACCTGCAGTGGTATCCGGACTTCGGACTAGAAGAATGTCGGTCGGGGTTCCTCTGCAACCAGGTCCAACCGATTTCAGTAGAGGAGCGAGTATGAGAAGGCGAAACGTACAAGAAGGTTAGTCTGTTCTGCAGTGATTATGAAGGCTTTTGACGTTCGCGACATCCGATACATCTGTTTCTTTCTTGTTCAACACATCTTCTCTAGATCTAAACCCTGTTGGTGACCAACAGGATGACTCTGATCTGGCCTCTGCGCTTCCCCCTCCAAGTTATCTCGATACTATATCTCCAAACACAGCTTCGCGCCGCGTCCCAACCGGATCGATTCCAGTCAGCGATCCTCCTGCACCTGCGTTCATCGCCATATTCGATGTTCCTCCACCTCCAATCTCACCTCGAACCCCCCCTCAATTAGTAAATTCTTTGACTATCAACACGCTGGCTACACCTCCTCGGAATTCTGTTTTGATAGAACCTTCTACACCAAGCTTTCCAGGAGCATTCCCTGCTTCACCCATCCAAGTAATAAGTCACTCTACAGCAGATACTCTGATCGACAGACAAACTTCATCAGCTGATACTGCTACACTTACTGCGACGAATGTTCTCAATAGTCCACCTCCTTCATTTTCGTCCAGCCTTAGCCAAGCTCAGAATGTGCGGCAGCCCCCAGCGTTCTCCTCTCCATCGGCACCTGTCCCTCATCTGAGAATCGTCTCGACTAATTGGCACACCACTGTAGAGAGGCCTCTTACACCACCTTCCCCTCAGTTTTCGGGTGTCGCTGAAATTCGAACACTCTGGGATCGTCTGGCCGACGAAGGTCTTTCGATTGAGGAGCGTCTGATGATAATTGGCAATAACGCCACTGAATCTTCAGAAGATGCTCGGCATGGCACAGAAGCAAGTGGAGAGGATGACAGGCCGATGTTAGAAGTGGTCACCTTTGACCCGGCCGAGATTGGCGTCAGTGATGAGACAGAACCTATCGAGCGTCCGCTTGCTATCCCTTATTCAACAGTCGTCTGTTATGACAATCCAAGTTTTCAAACAAGTTCAGATGCTTTTGGCATCGATGCTTCTCCAATCGGAACTGCCCTACCATCCACTCTAGTTTCCTGCCCACCGACTCTGAACGGGGAATCAGGGATTGAGGAGCGTTCGGGATCAGCATCACTGGATGACAATTCTATACCTTTGCGTGAGGAAACATCGCCCGTCATGTTGCCAATTCAGGCAGATGAAGATACTTCAAGGGTACCTTTTTCATCCATCGCGGAATCAGTGACAACCTCAAATCTCCCCATCAGCGACCGCTCTGCAAGATTATCGATTGGCAGCCTGGATTCGGAGCACACCCCAAACGATGTAACATCAATCAACCTACCACCGTCACATCATCTTCTCAATCAGTTTGCAATTGTATCAACCAATATCATTCCAGCGCATTCAACAACCACTTCTCCTATTGGAGGGGATTTACACGCTAGTGCATCTCCCCTCTTTCCATCCTCCTCATCTCTAACTTCTGCATCTGAATCTGAATCTGGATCTGAATCTGAATCGGACCAATTTGACTGTCAGTCGTCTTCCTCAAACAACCTAGGAATTTCTTCCCAAAATTCCTCCAGATCTCCGTCTCCATTTCTTGGATCGCCAAGGTTTAACGAACAGGTCCAATCGCCAACCGAAGGAGAACGAAGAGGGCGAGTGGCTGTTGAAACTCACTCTTCGTCATCATCCTCTTCTCCATCACCTTCTTTACCAAGAACACATCTCAATGAAGATCGAGTTATATCAAACCGACTGATTGAGAGGTCTCCACCTCCGATACCACCTCCTCTACAACTCAGACCACAACGACGCCCTCCTCCGCCAGCTCCTCCTCTTCGAGTACCTCGTCGGACGTCTTTGTACTCGTCTCCGACTATTGCAACTTCCTCAACTTCCTTGGCGAGGCTAGCCAATTTATCTTCAACCTCTCTTCCTGCTTCAGCTCCTTTCGCATCTACATACCGTAGACCACCACCTCCGCCACCTCCTGTCCGACCATCAGGAACCCAGGGTTCTATACCTCCACCTATTCCCTCTCTGTCAGGACGTGCTCGTTTTCAAGTCGCACGCATACCTCCTTCACTACAGCCACCATCACTTCCGCCTCGTCCTTTGCCTCCGAGTACACCTTTTCATAATGAGTCTGACGATAGCCAGACTATTCCTCTACTAAGACCGACACTGCAAGATAGAGCATCTTCGGGTCTGTCAAGTCTGTCGTCTACCTCATCTGAGGTTTCACTCGATCTTTTTCGACGACTCACTTCGAGAACAGACCTCTGTGCACAAAACGAAAGTGTCCCAAATGTGGATGAAGAAACATTTGATCGACCTCAAGAAACAACTGAAGTAAGTGATCGTAGGGAAGGAAATAGAGGAGGCCGCGAGATGGGAAGTTTGTCTAGTCCAGAGAGGGTAGAGAGGGTAAGGCCAGTAGGGCCAAGAAGCCCTAGAATTAGGCCTATAACCTCAAATTTGGAATTCTCAATGAGGGCATCAAATCGACCAATGTCAGAAGTTGTACCTGCGGAAACTGAAGGAGAGAGGGATGAAGATCGGAGAGACGAGGATGGACACGTAGAGGACCCTGCGGGGGGGATTGAAGAGAACGGGAGGAGGCAGCTGTTGCCGGAGCTGCAGCCAGAATCGCGGCAGAATCAGACTCAAGTTGAGTTTGAGTATACAGATCTGGGTGAGTGGATGTACCTTCCAAGGGAATTTGACTATTTTTGACTATTGATCGCCGATAGCTCATCATACCTCAATCTATATCTGGGTTTATGTGATGTGATATGGCTGTAGATTTACTGGTAATGAGCCTCGATGGAAGCCAACAATATGAAGTGAGCTTCCGCCGTACGGCTTCGAGCGCCCTTGAAACATACTGATCCACCTCCCCCCCCCCCCCCAA
>MVAH01000227.1:0-27686 GCA_014825575.1 Phaffia australis
TTGAACACCCGTCGTCCGCGAATTTGCGTTTCAGTTGAAGAACCACAAGCGGAAGTACTAACCACTATACTATACGATCTGATGGTGATATCTCTGTCTACAATATACAGTACCCGCTCGAAAAAGACAAAGTCAAATTAAAAGTTGTCTTAGCGCCCAAACGACCGAGCAAGGTCTTGTTGGATTTGGCAGTCGAGACAACCACTATAGTATTAATAGTCGCCCAGGTTACGGGTTCAAGTTACGTGTAGATCGTTCATCTAGTTTCTTATATTCTGTCCATTCATCTTTCTCGTATATGTCGTAGTTAGTTTTCTGTCTGTCCTTTCTGGTTCTCTCGATCATCTTGCTTGCATCTTGTGTTGGTATGTATATTGATTGAGAGGATCAAATGGAGAGAAGTGTATCCAAATGAACTCTGGATCGTTATCAACACAAAGAGTTATGAAATCTAACTACTCTCCAAAGTAAATAAATAAATAAATAAATATCAACTTGTATAGAGTTTCTATAGTGCATGTACATCCGTCCTCGGCTCTTTGACGTGTCTCGACGGCCGATCAGAGCTCACCGGTCCTGCTCTCCTCTCTGTCATCCTCGGCCGGGCCCACGTCGCGCTCGACTACCGGTCGGTAGAGCACGAGAAAGCCGAGGAGCCAGAGAACTGTCCAGCCGAGCTCAAAGTACCACGAGATCTTGACGTTCTCAAAGTTCGCCACGTTCCCTGGCTCGGTCGTCAACAGACCAGCCTGGATGGCGAGCGCGACGGCCGAGCCGACTTGGAGGGCAACCTGGAGGACGGCTCCGGCGACGCCTGCCATCTCCGGAGGTACGGCCGTCATGATCCCGACGTTCACACCGGTGAACGTGATGACCATGCCCGAGATCCCGATGATCCCGCCCGTAAAGATCCACCGCCAGTAGCCAGCGCCGACGATGTCTCCGTCCGACAGGATGAATAGCACGTAGCCCACGGCAGCGCCGAGCAGACCGATGGAAACCGGCCATCTCGGATGGGAGCTCAGCTTTGGGAACCTGATCATGATCGCCGTCCAGAAAGCGGCCGCGACACTTTGTGGCATCAGTCGAACCGCAGCCACGATCGCCTTTTCTTTGTGCACCCGGACAAAGAGCTCGACCAACGGCAGGAAACTGAGGGACGAGTACCCGTAGATGAACAATGCGAGCGTGATGAACACACCAAAGTTCGCGATCCGCCACGTCTTTGACGGCAAGATCGCGTACTCGTCCGACAGTCTGGCCTCCCAAAGAAAGAAAAACACGATCAACGCCCAGGAAAACAAGAACGGCACGAGAAAGCTGGCCTTCTTCCATCCGTACGACGCCCCGAGGGTGAGCCCGAGGATGAGGAGGACGATGCCGGCGAGCATGCTCAGAGTGCCGACGATGTCTAGCCGCTTCCACTTGTCGTCCGCCTCGACGATCGCGCCCTTCTGGTCAGGAATAAAGTAGAGCGATCCGACCGCAAAGGGCAAGACCAGGATGGCCAGTATACGGAAGAACCACCTCCACGCCTCGCCCTGGCCACCGTTCGGGATGTATTCGATAAAGCCAGCGACGATCGTGCCGGTCGTGTTGGCGAGCGCACCGACGATCCCGTAGAGGGTGAAGGCTTTGCTGAGCTCATCCGGCTCAAACACGGCCACGATCAACCGGAACGCGGCAGGGATAAGGCAGGCGCCTGCGATGCCGGAGACGGCACGCAGGATAAAGAAGGAGTATTTGTCTGGAAGGAAGGAGATTACAAGATTCAGGATCCCCAGGGCTAGCAAACTTTGTGTCAAATACACACAATGAGACAAAGTCAGGTAGTTAGCTCAGTCTCCTATGCTCTCGATATGCCTTTACAGGAGAGGATAACAGCACAAACTCACCCATAAGAGAATACTAGCTTGGCCGACCACAGGTCGGCCACTCGGCCCCATAGAAGCAAAAAAGAAGCAAATGTGACGGCGTAGCTGGTGATAACCCAGGTCTGTTGCTCGATCTGTATGTCGAGCGCTTCGGAAATGGGACCGGTGAAGATGAAGAAGGCGCTGTATGACCAGATATCCACAAAGAAGCCCAGGCAGAAGAGAGTGAACAGCGACCATTTTCTACCTTGAGAAAGCTTAGTCCTAGTTTCGTTCTCGAACCGTTGTTGTTCAACACTCCTCTCAGAACGCAGTGATCGTTTTTGCTCCAGTTTCTCCATACCGACTATAGTGCCGTCCAGGGACGGACGTGATGGGCATATTTCCGGTGCCAACGCAGGGCTATCAGAACTTTGAAGGTGGGTATCGTTACTAGAAGACAGCATGACAACAGATTAGGTAGGACTTAGGGGTAAGTCCGAACCGAGTGGTGCGATATTGAACCAGATAGAAAAGAGTAGGGAGAGCGGAAGGAAGGAGAGAGAGAGAGAGCCACTTGGCAGACGATATTGAATCGTACAATCTCTCCAGCAAGCAAGAAGCTCGTCTTAAATAATGCGACAGTCCTGAGAAATTTTGTACCCGGCATGTTGTTGATTTCGAATCTCTACATACTCACTTGCTGTACAGTCATCGATTGAGGGACAGTTGGGAAGCGAACGGGTCGGCTTAACTCTTTGATATCAATAATGATTTCTATCGTCAGAGGTGGAAAAGAAAGAGTATTATCCGCGGCTACGCTCATAATCATCGGATCCGAGATTTATAAATATCTTTCATCCGAAGACGATGCGAGGGTCAACCTGATAAAAAGTCATCGTAGCTCCTTATCCTCATGGAATGCGACAGGCAATCAAATAAATTTCTATGAGAGTTTCATGACAATATATCTAATGTTGCTCCGATGTGATTTATTCCCACTTCGGTCGTCCCAGTCATCTTGTGTATACTCTAGCCGAGTTTGTATTCTGCTTCTATTCCTCTCAACCATCATTCTATTCGCGCTATACGTTGATGTTTGTATCAGCTGAGAAAAGCGGATCAAGAAAATATTCTTCAAGTGATGTCTTCTCAGTGGAAACCCAACACAGGAACCGTCTGGATTCAGCAACACCGATATCTATTCCTCCATCATTTCTCATACTTGTCTCTCGTTCTCTATCGATTCATTGTATGCCTGGATTATATGCTTCCAGTTGACGAACAACTAGGAACACCATGTGATTCTACAGAGTTAGACCATAGATGCAGAAAGCAAGAAGCATTCGTTTGACTGACTAGAAAATTCTCATCCCTTGGTCTATGCTAATGACAACGACAACGGGTATACTTGGGGATTTAGCTCAGTTGGCAGAGCGCAATCTTAGCATGGTTGAGGTCGTGAGTTCGATTCTTACAATCTCCATATTTTTTTTGGGCGTCATTTCATGGTAGATTCTTTTAGGGTTAACCACCAGATCACTTTTCTCTCATCCTTCTTTAAACTTATCTTTTACGTACCATCGATCATCACCACTCCTCTCATTTTCATCACCTCTACAAAATGAGTCCTATTCGGATCGGATACGTTCCAGAGCATTTCAGGTAGGGAGAGAAACCCTTTCGTTACTTTCCAACCTTTGGAATTAACCCTTTTATCAGCACCTGATCAGTCACTTGTACTATATGTATCTCTGGCTATATCCATTGCAGTACTCCTCTGCTTGAACTAGCCAAAGAAGATGGTGGCAAGACCTTCACCTTGGTAAAGTGCCCAGCTGGGACGGGAGAAATGATCTCTCGACTTACAGCCAACGAGATCGATGTTTCGATGTCAGTTATCTCCTCTGAAGCAGTCTAGATGTATCCATTTCCTTAGCTCTAATATACTCTTGATTTGGGAATCCGTGTAGCGCGTTGACCGAGAGTCTGATCGCAGGTATTGTCAACGGATCTAAGGCTTACAAGATGATTGGCAGCTATGTTAGCTCTCCTCTTAATTGGTGTGTTTGGTGTCTCTCCACCTTTACGATAGCCGTCTGCCAACGAGCATGCCAATTTGGCTTCGTTCCAGAGCTTATGCTTACGTGTACTTCTCTGCCACTTATTCCAGGGCTGTGATCACTGGACCGAACACACAGTTCAACTCGATAGCCGACCTGAGAGGCCAAAAGTGTGGAGTGTCCCGGATCGGAAGCGGATCTCAAGTAAGTATAGCATCCGTCAATCTTTTAGCTTCCGTCTCAATGGTACAGATACTGACATGTGGTACTTGGCCGTTGTCTCTCCAGGTTATGGCCCAGGTCATGGCCGACCAACAGGGCTGGGTAGATAACGAAGGCCGACCTGAACCGATGGACTTTGTAGGTGCGTCTGCGTCTTTTCTTGTCTATGCATGTTTCTTCATCGCCTGATCATGCTCATAGCTGATGCGCTGGTATGATTGATACTCTTATTCTAGTTAACGGATCCTTCGAGAAACTTCGTCAGTCCGTCAATGACGGGTCAACTGCCTACTTTGTATGTCCACGCACAGCTTGTCACATATGTCTCTTCCACCTATCAGCCGCCTCATCTGATCTCGACTTGATTCACTTTGTGGCCACCTCTTTCTATTGTTTGCATATGTATGTGCGTGAGTAACTATCAGATGTGGGAGCACTTTACTACTAAGCCATACTTGTCCGAAGTCCGCTTCATCGGCTCGGTCCCGACACCATGGCCTTCGTGGGCTATCGCTGCATCTACCCCAACGCTTGCCTCTGCGGCGTCAAAGGGTCAAGTACGAGATATTTTGCGAAGACTGCAGATCAAGGTGAAGGCCTTTGATTCTGAGGCGAGCCGGAAGAAGGACAGCGGTGATCTGGTTGAGAAGGAGTTTGGATACCCGAGGTCTGTCTCTTTTCTTTGTAACGAGCCAGAATTCGAACAAAGATGCAGGAGATGAAAGCAATATGGCAAGTATAGCGACTGACAACTGTTCTGTTCTGCACATATCTTGTCTATACATCTCGGACCACTCAGAGCTGACGTTGAAGCTTGGCTTCAGACGGTCTCTTACTTTTCAGAGCTCGAAGGAATGGACAAGGACATGATTCTCACCACCCTCAAGTCAGTCTTCTGCATCTGGCTATCATTTGGCACCTTATGCGTCTTGTTCGGAGACTGATACACCGTAAAATTGATTGTATTGTTTTTTCTTGTTCTCTTGATACCGACAGAACATTGACCAAAGCCGGCGTTGTCACCGTCCCCGAGGGGGGATGGAAGGTTGAAAAAGAGATTCTGGCTAGTTTGGATTGAAGTGAACTTGGAATACTATATGATGAACCAGTTCAAAATGAGCTGATGGATTTGGGAGAGAAAACGGAAACGGAATTAGATGAACCGAAAATAACCGAATGCTAAAGATGAAGCGCCCACGCGGTTACTCCATCACAATCAAATCAGATTACCTTCCGGGCCGCAGACGTTAGATCAGACCCAACTGTTCATATATGAACGATATTGGTTTTCCGTTATAGCAACCAACAACCATCATCCACTATAATCATTGAACTTGGACTTGTCTGCCAAACCTAATATCATCCCGATTCAGTAACGTAGACGGATCTCTTCTTCTGGATCTGCTCGACTATCCACCAACCATGCCAACCATACTTGCCAGCAAGAGCGCGACCAAAGCGACTTCGGATAAAGCCGAGAAAGGCGAATTATCTGATATCAGGCAACAGACCTTTCTTGGCTTCAAGATCAAACCTCGACCGGCCGGCTTTGCAGAAGGAAAAGAAATCCCTCAAGACAACATAAACTTCATTTCTGGGGTGTTATTCTCATGGTTGACTCCTCTGCTACGAGTAAGTCTCCATCAGGATCTCTCTTTTTTTTAAATAGAAAAATGAAGTATACGGGCCGAATGACGCGATCTTGCTTATTTCGATAGGTCGGTGTTTCAAGACCTGTAAGTCATTCGTCAAGCTTTGAAACTACATCAACTCCCTCTATCTGTCTGGTTAATCTGCGAGTTGGGTTGTAGTTCGAGATCGATGATTTTTGGTAAGATTATGTGTTTCATTTTGCTCGGGGTCGCACGCAAACATGATGATGTAGTATATTTAGGGAACTCAATCGAATAGTGTTGATGTAACACACTCTTCCTTTCCTTTTGGACAGGGAGCTCACTGATGAATTCAGAGCAACTCGGTTAGCGATAGAGCTGGAGAAGAACTTCTATGATCGTGTTCCTCCCAGTCGACGACCCCTACACTTGCGACCTGCGAATGCTGTCCCCGTCGCAACGCGAGATGTGACTGACATCGAACCTAAAGGAATGGAGCTCAAGGACATAGCGTCTGGGGTAGAAGTTGACGCAGATAACGAATTGACAGGAGATGGGATCAACGCAAGCAAGAACAGTACGAAGAACAAGATCGATATTGAGGATGAAAAAGAGCGAACACATCCTGAGAAAATCGAAGAAGATGGAAAAGTCTATGATCAGAATTTGCTATTGGCCATACATAGAACAGTGATGTGGAGGTACGTGTCAGCCTCGTGGATTCCTCGAGCTCCCCACCATGGCTGATTTGAATCCTGTTCCCTCTATTTATCTGAGATACCACCAGATTCTGGACCGGAGGAATGCTTGGAGTGTGTTGGATTGCCTTGACGTCGACTTCTCCTCTGATTTCACGCAAAATCTTAAACTACATCACTGAGTCGTATGAATACTCACATCGACTACCTGGAGAAAATTTATCTGTCCCAAAGTCTGTGGGCTATGGAATTGGAGTAAGCTTTGCACTCTATTTCATGCAACAGATCTCCAGCCTGTTCATGAATTCATTCCTACAGAGAGGTTTGATCACTGGGTAAGTGAATTTCTGATCTGTGCCGATGCCGATAGAGCGAGTATCGAATGTTCTGATGAGCTTGCTTCTCGATCTATCCTTAGGTTCATGCTTCGTGCGGCAGTAATCTCGGTTGTCTCAAGAAAATCCGTTCGATTGTCCGGAGAAGCCAGAATGGTGCATACTAACGGAAAGCTCGTTACACACATCTCGTCCGACGCCTCTTTCATGGATTATGCTGCTCTTCTTACCCATGAGCTGTACCTTCAGCCTGCTCAAGTCATTGTAGGGTATGTGTTCCCTGCATGTTAGTTGATACGGACGCTATCCTGCCGAGATATACTAGTTTGATTGACGTCTTCATTCGTCTCAAACATATTACAGACTCATCATCTTGCTGCATACTATCGGATATTCGGCCCTTGTAGGCTTTGCAGTACTTGTCATTGGAATACCCTTTCAAGCATGGCTCTTCTCGCAAATGATTGGAACTCGACAACGGCAGATGAAGATTGTCGACTCTCGAGTCAGATTGTTACAAGAAGTTCTTTCAGGCATCCGAGTCATCAAATTCATGGCCTACGAAGAGTATTTCGGCAGTCGGATCTCGGACTACCGACAAGCCGAGATGAACGAACTGAGGAAGAACTGCTTGATGCGAGGTAAATCATGCTTAGTGTATTTCTGACAATGAGGCTCCCAAAGTGATAGGAAAAGACCTCAGAAAACGTAATTTTATCATGCTGATATCTGGATCTGTTCAACTTTGACCTTATCCGCTAGCTATAATGAGTTCCGTCATGGCATTCATTCCAGTCTTTGCCGCGGTATTATCATTCGTCAGTCCTTGATCATAACAAATAAGTCATCAAAATCAGCTGCTGACACAACAGTGTCTGCAACACATTCTGGCACAGATCACGTACTCTCTCTCTGGTCACGAACTTAATGCGGCAATCATTTTCACCGCCCTGCAATCATTCAATAATATCCGACAACCTCTACAGCTTATTCCGATTGCTATTCAAGCTGTCTCGGATGCGTATGTCGGACTTGGAAGAGTTTCTTTATGCCTCTTGGCAGATGAAATCGATAATCCGGTACCTGTGTATCCTGATGCTAAATACGTGAGTGGCCTATTAGTCGATGTGGTTTGTTGTGCGCGGCAGAACACCTGTAGATGAACTGATGGGTTGCTTCCTGTTCTCCGTTCGCGTTTCTTCAGGCTATTTCTTCTCATGGAGACTACTCTTGGGAGAGTGCTGAGAAGCCAAGTGATGAGCCCATCAAGGTACCTCCCGGGAAGGGCGGGCCTATGGGCAAGGGAAAGCCGCTAAAAAAATCAAAGAAAGAAAGAGCAGCAGAGAAGGAGGAGCGCAGGAGAAAGACGCTCGAGAGATTAAATACACCCCCAGTTGTTCCATTCGCATTAAAAAATATCGATCTTGACATCCCCCGAGGAAGTTTCGTCGTGGTTTGTGGTCGAGTCGGATCCGGCAAGTCAAGTTTAATGCAGGCGCTGTTGGGGGAGATGAAGCTCGTGTCGGGTGAAGCCGTAGGTGGATTAATTCTACAATTTTTTTCTTATAACCGTATGGCTGACGTGCCAGAGATATGAACGGGTGTGAATGTCTGTGTTAACCATAGTACCTTGGAGGCACTTCCGCTTATTGTATGTTCGCGCTATCACCGTTCATCATCTTCCTGGTTTCTCTCATATTCGAAGTTCTTAAACAGTGATTGACAAGACAAGACTTTGCTGGAAAACTGTCCTCTATCAACATATCCATAAACCCTGTTGTTTTGCCATAACACGCTCAAACAGTCCCACAGTCGCCTTGGATTCTGTGAGTGATGCATGCCTTGATAATCGGATTGAGCAAACAAGTTCTACTTGATAGATGTAAAACGTGTTCAGAAAGTCTCATCTTTTTTACCTCACACTTTGCGCTTCATCGAATTAGAAACGCGACTCTTAAAGAGAATATATTGTTTGGTTCAGAAATGAACGATTTACGCTTCAATGCTGCTATTAAGGCATGTGCTTGTAAGTACTCTTCAGAAAAGTTATTGTCTAAATGACGGCCATTTATACGTCTTCGTTGTGTGATCCTCGTATTCAAAATGGTTTGCTTGCAACTTTTTGTATATGTGGGGCATTATCAAAAGTGGAGAGCGACATTGCGATGCTAAACCATGGAATCTATACTGAGATTGGAGGTAATCAACGCTCTTGAACGCACATCAGGTATTAGGTTGGCTGTTTGCTAACGCTCGACCTCTCATTTAAATTGGACTTCTCGTGCACTCCATTCGTGATCATCACATTGGACGTTGCAGAAAAAGGAATCAACATATCTGGCGGCCAAAAGGTGAGTTTGATCATTGGGTGCAATTGATAATATTGCGTAGATAATTTGAGTATATTTCACGGGAATGACGGGTTGCTTCGCTAAAAAAAATTGCTCTTTTTCATCAATGGTCTTCCTGCTCTTATCGTCTGACTTGTACAGGCTCGAGTGTGTTTAGCACGAGCTGTGTACTGTGGCAACGAAATCAATTTCTTCGATGATCCGGTACGTGCTTGCTGAATTCTTTCTCGGTAGATATATACTTTGTGTGAGCACAACACATTGATGAAGACCTGAAATGGGGTTACTCCATACTTTATGATTTTCTTTCTACTTGTGGGTTCACTTATCGTAACTCCGGCATCGCCCTTATACGATAATCTCTCACTTAAAGTTATCTGCCGGTGAGTCCAATGACGGCGGTCAGCTTTATCTGGATCATTGTAAACTATTCATTTTTGGGTTGATTTTTGCCACTTCTGTTTGGGATCTGTCCGACCTTTTATATACTACAGTTGACGCTCACGTGAGCAAGTTGCTGGTTGATGGTCTCGTCAACGGACCATTGAGGTCCAAAACCAGAATCTTGATTACTCACCATCTGGAGGTACTACCGAAAGCTGATCTTATCATCACGGTGCGTTTTGATCATTTCCAAGATTGAGAATAATCATATAAGTCAGAAGCTAGAACAAAAAAACTAGAGTTCGGATGATCGTAACATCTTCTGATCTTATATATTTTCATTTCAACTACTGCTCCAGATGGTTGATGGTAGAATTGCCGAGAAAGGAACATATCAGGAGCTGCTCGCAGCAAACGGGGCGCTTGCGAAACTCATGGCAGAGCACATGTCGGTCACCAATGACGAGGGAGCTGAGACCATTGTTGACCTAGAGGTAAAGCTAGATGCTTCAGGCCTAATCGATACTCAGGAGGATTTTGAGCTTGATAAAGCGGCGATAGAGGATGGGCTTGAGGAGAAACACAACCAGACACGGACGAATGAGAATACTGCTGGTGAGCTGGCGAAGTCACAGGCTCCTGGTGCGCTTGTCACTATGAAGGAAGAGCGTGCGGTTGGGGCGGTATCTTCGAAGGTCTACAAGAGGTACATAGACAGTATGGGGTCTGTTTGGTGGGCAGTCGCTTGTGAGTCAATTGTTCATTCTTAACGCACATCGCTGATGCCTCTTGACCTTCGAGCGTATAGCTGATGTGGCTTTCTTCGGTGCTTAAATAACGGCTAAGTCCTGTCATGCTTCATAGTGGCTCAGGTGTGTTGCATTATATTCTCTGGAGATACTGTATCATTTCTGGACGATGTACTTAATGAAATCCAATCGCGACAACTCAGGCTTGTATTGTTGGAAACACTATCTTTCTTGGAAAGTGGTCTGAAACCTCTATCAGCGGGTGGTCGCAGGGTCAATGTATGCCATGCTCAATTGCTTTTGGATCTGTATGGATATCATACTAATCTCAAGATCTTTTGTTTTTTCTTGCTTCTTGCGTTCGACTTTCTTCTTAGACATGGGTTTATATGCTGGAGTTAGCTTCCAACCTTCCTTTGTATAAATCGTTCTCGCTCAGTCCAAGTTCTTACTCTTGTCTCATGGTCTTTACCCCGCAGCTTGGTCTAGCATATTCTATCTTGACTTGTAAGCCTTCTTTCTGCTCTAGTCTCCGTGTTTCTCGATGCATGGCATTAACCTGATTGACTATCGTTTATACGATGTGCAGTCATTGGATCATTCATCCTGTCGGTGCTCGTTCAATTTTGTAAATAAACGATTGGTCTATCTGTCTGACTTTCATCTTGGCCACACACATACACTATTTCAATCAGATTCTTATCAGCCATTAATGCTAGTTTCAATTTGTTTAACTCGGCTTACGATGGTGTTATGGCCACTCCCGTGTCATGGTTTGATGCGACTCCGGTCAGTATTGTCACTCAACCATTGGCGTGATGATATCGTAAAATCACGCTAATGTAGATTATCAACCAGATTGGTCGCATCGTCAGCCGGTTGTCTAAGGACATAACTACGCTAGATGATCAGTTGCCCATGCAATGGTACGTCCGATTTATTTTATCATATACGAACAATTCAAGACAAGGTGTTTGTTATGGCTAAAACATCTGTTTCTCTTTGTCATTAGGAACACTTTCCTGACAATGAGTCTGAATGTGTTTGGTACCATCGCCTTGGTCTTCTACTGTGAATCACTCCCTTCCTATTTATGAGTACCAAACGAGCTCAAGTGTGAGCATGTACTGATGACTTTCCATGATAGCTTTTCCTTATTTGGGTCTGATCTTCATACCTATGCTCTCACTGTACTATATCGCCGCCGTTTACTATCGAGCATCCTCTCGAGAAGCAAAGCGGCTCGATTCCATTTTCCGATCTACGATTTATGCCCAGTTCGGAGGTTTGTTCATCTCTTTGTATAGTCTCGATTCAAAGTCAGTCATCTGATCAACAGACCCTAATTATATAATCATACTTCTCAATTGTCCAAAATTGTAGAGAGTCTCAGCGGGTATTTATGTTTTCTGTCTCTCCTTTATCTCTTGTCAAATTACCAAATCTGTTTCCTTCGAATCTGTGCATGAATAGGTTATCTTCCATTCGCGCTTATGGTGTAGAAGATCGGTTCGTTCGTCGGATCGAGGCTGCGATAGATGTCGAGAATAAATGCTACTTCATTGTCATTGCGCTTCAAAGGTCAGCCCCTCTCATTTAATGTTCTTGTCATATCAAATGTTGCCCCCGATAACCGTTGTGACATTCTCCATACCGGCTCACAGATGGCTGGGTGTCCGTCTCGCAGCACTCGGGAACTTACTTGTTTTGGGGGTCTCGCTGTTTGGCGTCGGGTTCAGAAATAACACGGTTCGTTTCGCGCTCGATCGATTTTTTTAATGGCACTCACAGTGCATAGTCAGGGTGGCTTATAGATTGGCATATTGTTATTGGCAGTCTCCGGCCAAGCTTGGAGTTGTTCTCACCTATTCTCTATCCATGTCGCAAATCTTTGCTCAAATTGTCAAGTGAGTATTCCTCATTCGCTCATAGCAATCGGAAGGGCGCTGAATAAGAACGGCAAGGGGCTTTTGATATTAATCTGACTTTATTTTATCTGTAGCATCTTTGCTCAAGGTACGTTTGAGTCGGAGTAGAATAAGTGAGATGCGTAAAATCACTGAGTAAATTGTTGTTCGGTCTCTTCATAGTCGAACAAGATATGAACACTGCCGAGAGAGTGGCCTACTACGCTGACCTGCCATCCGAAGCGGTGCGATTTACCTCGGAGGATCCACCTGAGAGTTGGCCGTCTTCGGGTGCAATCACATTTCGAGATGTAGTGTTGAAATATCGAGCGGATTTACCGCCTGTGCTAAAAGGTCTTACCTTCTCAGTCAGTGCAGGAGAGAAAATCGGGTGAGTGGCATTCACAGGCGGGATGCTCTAGCTTATATCATCATGCTCGAGTTAGAGGTCCTACCGAAAACTGACTGACCTAAGCGTCGCTGTTTTTGCTTTACATCTGCGTTCTTCTATTCTTATACCAACTTGACCTCGTGTTTCATATGGGCTGGCTTCATGAGCTTTGCAGAGTTGTAGGTCGTACGGGGGCCGGAAAGGTAAGCTTATATCTCTTGACCATACCATGTATTGGCGATATACAAGGCGTGACTGATGATACCATTTACCTTGACTTCCGCTTTGGGTGAACTCGTTTATCATCCTCCCTTACCTCTTGTCCTCTATATCGCGATGTATGATCGCTTGACTCGCCCTGGATATTGTACTGACAGTCGAGTTTGCTTCAAGCACTCTTTCGTATGGTTGAATTGACCGAAGGATCGATAGAAGTCGACGGTGTAGATATTCGTAACATCGGTCTTACGCAAATTAGGCGGAAGCTTGGGATTGTCCCACAGGTGAGACTCATCAGCTACAGAGGATAGAGGGAGATAATCAACATATAGGGCCCACGGAAATCATTCAATACTGATACAAGCATCCAATTATATATTTGTGCGCGATATGATACAGGACCCCTTGTTGTGGAACGGGACAGTGGCCTCGAACCTGGATCCTGAGGAAACTTGTACTCCCGAACAACTACTTTCTGCACTGTGAGTATCGAAAATCCTTCGACCAACACGTTCACTTGACCTCTAGATTTAAGGTCAGCTAACTTCTGAGTTTCTCTTGTGTTCAACTTCGGTCTTAAAAAGAAAACGCACTCATTTGATCGCCTCAGTTGATTCCTCCGTAGAAGTTGATGCTCGACTGAAAAAGTTTAAGCTTGATGCCATGGTTCAGGTAAGTTGTATATAAGAAAAGATAATGCACGGATTATATCAACCATTATCAACTACTTCAACTCACCTGTTCACGTTTATGATCTTACATAACCCTTCTCTATTATAACAACAACTCCGATGGTTAGGATGATGGATCGAATTTCAGTGCAGGAGAAAGACAGTTGGTTGCGCTTGCTCGTGTTGTTGTCCGAGACTCCAAGTTAGTTTTGTGTCCCTCAAACATTTTTATCTCAGATGGTTAGCTGAATACGACTTCCGAGCAACAGGATTGTCATTCTAGATGAGGCTACTTCATCTGTTGACGTAGAAACTGGTGAGAGCATCGTCTATGTAATCTATCACTAAATTCAACGACGTAGGCGAAATTAATTTGCCCCCCTCCCTCCTTTTTTCCTTTTCAGATGCATTGATTCAAGATACGATCAAGGTCATTATCCTATCCATTTGAAAGATTTAGATCTATGCTGAACAAACACGATCGACCCTATGCTGGTTCTGTCTAACATGATATATTCGTATACCTGTACATCTTTTTACAATTTGTGACGCATAGAACGAGTTCAACGACAAAACCGTGATTACAATTGCTCACAGGTGCGGCTTTCTCTTCCGAATGGTTTGTTCAACCTTTGTGTGTTTTTATTGACAATAGTTAGCACTGGTTCTGTTTACTCCTAGACTAGCAACCATTGCGTTTTAGTGAGTGAAGTTGACTGTTGTAGGATGCGTGTTATTGTTCTTCACTTCACCTCCGCTAATTGATTAACAATTTCAATAACGTCAGTGATCGAATTTTGGGTACGATCATATTTTTGTTAGATACTGAACTGGAACAGTAAGCGGATAGAATTACCGTTGTTACTGATATGATTACACCTTTCAAATCGAAGTCATGGATGCAGGTCAGGTTGCCGAGTATGCTCCGCCTGTGGAGCTCTTCGATAAAAAAGATTCGATCTTTAGAAGCAGTTAGTATCCCTCTTTTCCTCTGTCTTGCACTGTGCGTCAGATCAAGGGATGTAACTGTACAAGTGCTTTGCCGACTACACATATACATCGGTTAACTCATATCGCGTCCTCTACCTTTTTTATTATCCTTTCCTGAACAGTGTGCGATCAGGCGCAGATTACTCGACTTGATATCTTACGGATCCGAGGTGAATCTGTCTAGCAGTTGATATATGCTACAAGGTAGATTCAGAGGAGTAATATACAATCACGATATAGATGTAACTTTGTCAACATCTCAAGTAAAACCCAAGCGAAACTCATGTCTATGATTGTATACCAAAGTGCTCATATTGAGCTGAATGGCAGTCTAGTAATTTGCAAATGCTGGATTGAAACGTTGATACAGATGCCTGTCGTCTTGAACAACTACTGATCTTCGCTCAGCCGTACACGTACTGCCAGAAGCTGCGTCGATTGTCCTTATTTAGACGATGTTCCTTCCTTTCTCCATGTTTTGCCTGACCAGATTGTTCTTCTCCCTTGACGGTCGCCGAAGAATGCGAGTATGCGGGAGTAACAATGAACGGGTTCGAAGTGATGGTCTGATCAGGATCCTGTTCTTCGTCTTCCGTTATTGCAGAAGTCAAGAATGCCAAAGACGAAGGTCGAATGACACGGGACATCAGATTGGGGTCAGAGTGATGGATCAAGGTCGAGGGCGGTGTCGGAACAAAGTCTAAAGACACCAAGGAGGATGCAAGTGCATCGGTTGTAGATGAGGCTGACTCGTCATCTGATGATTCAACGTCAGCTTCCAGGTCGTGATGATCCGTCAAGGGCACTAGCTCAGGGCTTTTGGAAATTTGAGAAGCAACTTCGGTAGGCTGATGTGACAATCGGACCTTTTCTTCCTCCGATCTTGCCTCAAACTCTTCAAGTCGCTCATTTTCCGAATCCCATCCTCCCCATCCGGTCTCAATCTCACTTTCGCTTTGCCCGTCTGTAAAGAGCGCTCGATCAGTATCTGTACCACTTCCACCGATACTAGACATGTCAGTGGACGGAGGGGTGTCTAGAGCACCGGTCGTGACCACCCGAGTCGACTGTCTAGCCGGAACGCGAGACGGTCGAATAAGAATATATGTCAACCGAGTACCAAAAGGCGACGTTTTCGAGAAAGTTACAAGGTCGTGGTACCGAGCGACACAATGTACGACGTATCTATCAAATAATCGTCTTAATATCAGAGAAACCCCTCTTGCATGAGACTAGTTCAGAATTGACTTGCCAGACGAACCTTTCAAACCCTTCGGCAATCGCCCATGTAAGACTTCCTACGCTTCTCGCAAGTTCAACAATAGCTGGACTAGACCCGTCGTGATCGAATGACCTGCTTATTATATCTAATGGCTGTGGTTCGATGTGTGCAGAAACTCCTCGGTCGCTGTCGCCTTGCGGAGAAGATGACCAGTTGTCTTTGATGGGTGTGGGGACCAGAAAACTATCGATAATTCTCCCGATTGCGACCGATGTATTCGGTCGACCTGGGAACACGATTACATCTCGCTTAGCCTCAGTTTTCCAGCTCATCAGCTCATTCTCGACGATTTTGCAGAGATCCTCTGCCCTAGCTCCTCTTCGTTGCAGTGTTCTTCTGATTCCTTTGAGCGACATTGAAAAGGAGCCAGCATCAGTTGACCCCGGCTCTGATGATGGAAGGGCCGGCGAAGGAGCGGGACGAGTTCGAGGGAGAAGAGATGGTGGCAAAGGCGAGGGAAATATCGGTGGCGGAAGCCTTTGTGGAGCAAGTGGAAGGTCGTGCCGACTAGGAGCAACAGCATGAGGGTTGCCAGCCAGAGAGTCTGTACATCCAGGCATACACAACAATGAACAGGTCAGGCAATGTACCTTACTTGCGTCTGTTGACAAGATGATATCACAGCACTGACCATTCTCCTTTCTAATCCGAGCCCTTCGGCCTTGAAATCGCTTAGAGGATGTGAGTGATTTCGCCGATCGAGTTTCGGATCCCTGAGAGCTGAGATGACGATGAGAGATAGCTGCAGGTTTAGGATTAACAAGAATCGCTGGGAGCGACAAAGGGAGAGGTTCGTCCAGCATGATCGATAAAGGTTTAAGAACTGGTCTTATAAACGGCGTAATGGATGTCGAGATCCCTAAGCGCAACCACAGGGCTGAAATCGAAATTGATGATCAAGGTGATGGTGTCAAGCACCAACTGAGTTAGGGTTATGAGATTCCATTGAGTTGCTTTATCATAACAAAAAATCTCAAGCTTCACAGTTCCCAGACTGACAATGGGGCAAACTTGAGAGATAACAGATATGATCATAGTCCTGACCATGTCAAAGCGAGTTACGGAATAAAGAAATCACATTCAATCAGGCATCTTCTTTCTTAATGAACACGAAAGCTATCAAAATCACAATTTAGTACAAAGGAAGCTTTAAGCTGCTAGTAAAGTCATAGAACCAGGTGTCCAAACTCCTCTGGTCGTACTCGCACTCCATGCTCGTTCCGTTGTTGTACCACATCGGTCGTAACGGCCACTGGCAGATCTGAGCGTTCTCACCAAGGTAGTCCCCGGCCAGGTAGGTCGCATTTAGGGTGACCGGTTCAGTTCCGCTCTCGACCCAGTCGATCATCACCGACAGAGCGCTCTGGCACCACGGACCGTTTGCCTCGTCCGTGTTGGGACCACAGTGGGCAGCGCCAGGAACAAGGTACAGTTGATACCACTCGGCAAGAGCAGCGGTCGACTCGTTGAACGACATGCCAGGGTACATGATTTGTCGGACGGAGTCCCAGTATCGGACAGATGATGCGGTCGGGATCGAGTTGTCCTGTTCACCATGGTAGTGGATGATCTTGCCGCCAGCCTTCTGGAACTCGGTCAAGTCAGGGTTGATGGTGTGAAGCGAGTCCTGATACTTGTACCATCCCTCAATCATCCATTCTTTCAGCGTATCGTATGTGAAACCCTCGATCGAGTCCAGAGTACTCGAGTCAACGAGCTGGAGGAACCGCTGGTAGAACTCGCCACCGGGGCCGGAGATGGAGATGCCCCACTCGCCGGATGTTGAGTTGTACGCAGTCGAGGCGTCAAACGAGATGTCCGAACCGGGCTGGTAGGAAAAGTAGAAGGCATTTCCGTCGCTGTCGTGGAGACCATCGAGGATCGTCTGGACGACGGCGACACCCTGTGCGGTGATCGTTCCGTTCTGGGCAGGAGTAGACGAAGAGGTGACCATCGCCCTCTTTCTCAATCCGACAGATGATCCACCGCTCGCCTCGCACGAGTACGCAGTGCCGATGAGGGAGGTCATGTTGAAGTCCAGCTTGCAGAGATCCGATCGGCTGACGACACCATCAGCAAATCCATCCAGACCGTCACATGCCGCGATGGTCTCGCTGATGATCTTGTCAAGCTCGCACGAGGGAGGGTAGTAGTCGAGCGTCTGCTGCACAAAGTTGGACCCAAGGTGGTTCAACTGCTGGAAGGCAAACCGGAAGGCGGGAGCACCGATCACGGCACCATCGAACTGGCTACCGTACCGCTGGACCTGACTCCATCCCTCTCGTCCTCCTTCAGAGCACCCATGGTAGTAAGAGTAGAGCTTGGTGTCGTTCCCGATGCCGTAGATCTGTTTGGTGAACTCAAGACCGAACACGCTCATCTCATGGATGGCCTCGTAGCTCTGCGCAAGGTCAGGTTAAACGACACGTGATAAGGCGAAACCGACTGTCGTTAGCTCTCATGTATAGATTGACTTAGAAGTATGAAAACAACACTCTTCACTCACAAACATGAAGAGACCAGGGTAGTTGGCCGTTCCGTTCTGAAGAGGAAAGACGGAATCAAACTCGCTGTCAAACCCGCCAAAGCCACCATCGGTCGCACCACCAACAGCGCCATAAGAGACCGCCTCCGGAAGACCGGTGTTGGCAGAGTTGATGGCATATCCACCCCCACCGGTGGAAAGGTACCGGTTCGAGAAATTGGAAGGAAGCCAGTATTGAACCTGGACGACGTCGTTGAGACCGGCATGGCTGTAGGCAAAGGTGACGTTGCAGTAGGAGATCGTGGCATCCGGGAAGTTGCTCTCATCGGTGTAGGTCTCGTTATAGACCAGAGCGGCAGTGACGGAGGACGCGTTGAAGGTGACGCCTTCGATAAAGCCGTCGGCCGGGAGAGCAGCCTGGACGTTGGATACAGTGCAGATCTCCGATAGAGAAGAAGCAAGGGCGACGGAGCCCAAGACAAGGGGAGCCAATGCACGTAGCATCTTTTGGAAAGAGATAGAAAGTGTAAGTCGGTGAAGAACGGATGACTGTGGACAGACAGGAAGAGTAGGCAACGCTCGATCAAAAGGACCTACCTGCTATTTGTACTTTTCCTCGATCAAACATATGAAAAACCACAAACTTAAAACGAGCTTGGTCCAACATGAAGGGCACTAGTACCGAGGAGACTACGTCCGAGGGCCTGATGACGATTGTCATTCGTCGGACTGGATGGAAGATGATAGATGGTGAACGATCGGTCGTGAAAATGGACTAGGGGGTCAGCGGTAACCGCGGCCGCTGCTGGTAGGACGGGAATGTAATGTACCAAAGACTGAGCTTTGGCTTCTGATAAGCATAGCCCTCGGTAGCCGAGCCAACCGGTGAGTCGATTTTCGCCGACGTCTACTGCGGGCAGAGTACAACGGGTCTCTTTCGCTTACAACTCAGATGACTTTGGTCCAATAAGAGTCAGGGCTAGATGAAAAACGAGCCAAACCGACCGGAGAGACGATACAGGTACCGATCCGACTCAGTGTTTCTAGCAAGCTGACGATCTAGCGAGCTCGACGGATGGAGACATGACCAGCAAGATAAAGCTGTTCAGGCCCGGTTCAGGGGATGGGATGATGAGAGTATGAGAGGATGTTCACGGATCGAGCTGCTTCTCCTTCAGTCCCTGTGCATATATCTGAATCACATCCTAAGGCAAAAGAAGGAAAGAAAGAAAGAAAAGCTGTCAGCCATCGATCAGAACCCGAAGAAGTAGTCCAACAATAGCAACATAAAGCACGTGTGTAAACGAACATGAGAGTGAACATCTTGGTGGAATAGGGAAGTGTTCCGCTGTTTGCTGGTCGTTACATACAGAGAATGCGTTCCGACTGGGCTCTCGTCCAACTATAACATCACAGTCTGCCATCGAAAGATACGCTGTCTTTCGCACCTTTTGCTTCGCTCGGAACCTAGAACAGCCAAGATGAAGGTCCATGTGGATCGATTCGTTTGGGTGAGTGAGATCAGTTCTTTCGGCTCAGATGATGCCCCAGTGATCCAGATTGTACGATCAGTGCAACCGGATAATACACACTCTGGCGTGTCAGTGCAGATATGCGTGCGGCCGAGTGCGATGGACGATCGTCAGTCGACAGTCAGTCAGTCGGTTTCTGACTAGGCTATCTGGTTGTGATTCTCATTGTAGCTCTGTCAGGTCGTAACAAAGAAATAGATGCAATCGTTGCTGGCAAAGAACAACGTAGGGAGTCGAAGAAGAGAAAGAAGAGAGCGAACATCTACGAAATGTCCCATTTGTCATCATTTGGCTTCCGCCCTGGCCATCATTCAACTCTGACCTCTACCCACCATCATCTCGCCTTTCTACCATGCATCCGATGATTTGTTCAGTCAAATCTCTCCTCTTCTCTCTTTTCTCTTTTTTCTTTGTCTCCTATGGTTCTTGTTGTCAGCCGAAGCTGAAACATTCTCCTCCTTATGTCTTCTCGACTATCGTTTGAGCGAGTTTGACATACAGGGATCTGATCGTTCGCACTCACGTCCCGATTCTACTCACTTTCTGATTTATAGCAAGCTTTGCTTGTTTATCTCATTTATGCGCTGATCTCTTCCAGAAGATCTCTGCTCTCAGAATTCGCCTAGGGCTTATCTTCATACGCACTCACACACTCATACACTCTCCTCTTGGATATATTTCACCTTGATCGGTAGCGGCTGTCGACAAGTGGATAGCTAACCCGCCCAATCATCCGAGCCTTTCTGCCCGCCAACCCGATAACCTGGGTGTTACTTCCTTACCCGAAAACTCGACCAAAGTGTTGCTTTTGGAAACCTGGCGAGCTGCGAGAACAGGGTTCCGTTCACCGTTGAGACTTGAAGTGAGATATATCGTATGGGAAGAATGGCTGGCGGGCCGATGCCGATATACCAGAGTGCCAATGGATCAATCCGCGCCGGCCACTATACGTTCGTTCCTATGTATTTGGGCTGATATGAATGTTGGTGATCTCATGCTTCTGCCAAACAGCTTACACTATGGGTTTCCAGCTTATTCAGGCATATCTCTGAGAGAAACACTTCACTGCAATCGTGGAGGATGATATGTAACGATACGGAAAGGTGTTCAGACAAGATACACAGTTCAAACTTGACAGAGACGAGCAAGAGATATTTAACTGGTTCGATAAGACGTGAATCATTAGTCTTCTCATCACAAAGCAAGATTACCGAAAGTCAACAAGCAGGAAAAACCTGAACGAGGGGTTCCAGGGGACGCCAACTACGAAATCAATGGAAAGGGCGACGCAAAGGACACTAGCGCAAACGTAGGCTGCTCATCTCTTCTTGATGACCGTTCCACCGAGCAACTTACTCGCCTTCTTCTTGACCATCCGACCTTCGCTCACCTTGAACCCAAATGTACCCCCTGTTTCCGTACTTATTCATCAGCACCGACCGTGGCTTCAGTCAAGTCTGATCGACTAGCTTGCTCCTTCTTCAACACGCTGGCTAGCGACGGAGACTTGTCCTCAAACGAACTTGGAGGTCATCGAGTGAGACAGTTCCTTAGTATACCACGTGTGAACTGTGCTCATGCGACTCCAACTTCAGTCTCGAACAGCTTCGGATCCTAGACAGCACGAGTCGCTCTGCGAAAGACCCTAGGCGTTGTCACACCGGTCGCGATTCAGCTCACTCCTATTCAAGTAGACAAAGCTGTTTGATCCGCTGATTTTCTACTCACAGCTCGTGTTCCTTCGATTCATCTACAGGGCGATCGAGATCAAGCTGACGAAAGTGGTGAAGCTGGCGATGTTGATGTTTTCACTGCGCTGCTCAGACCTCTGGTCATCATCAAGGCGCTACCTGGGTCACGATCATCAGCTCCCGCGCCCCGGGTCTGTAAGATCTTCCGGGAGATGAGCAGATGGACTAACGTTTTGCGGATATGGAGACATCTGGCGACTTTACTTCAACAGGCTTCCTCTGGTCAGCGTCAGCTTCGATTCGCATGACATAGAGAACACATCAGGTTGAACGTGCGATCGTGTTCGATCCTCTTCCGACGAAGCAGTTCACAGATACTCGTACGTTTTGTACGATCGATCCCAAGGCGAACGACCATCGAACGCAGCCGGGGCGACGCCTTTGCCCATTCGAATATGATACTGTCCCAGAAGAAGACAAAAGGAGAGTTTGGGTACAGAAGGCGTTTGAGAATGATCCGGATTGTTGTTATGTGGGGTAAGGCGAACCGAATAAACTCAGTGAACCTAATGGGTTCAACAGAGTTGATGAACGCTACCCAGACAATGACATGTGTCGCTCATTGATATGTATGAATGACTGTGACCGGTCGATGTCTTGACCGGGAATAACATAAGCAGGCTCGGGCATCCTAGTTAGTTAGAACTGATGTCCGGAGGGAGGGGTCTGTCTTGGCAAAACCATTCGGACCCTAACCTTCTCGATGACGTCTCCCTATCTTCTCCTACATTCGTCAGCCGCGTTCTTTTCCCTTCGTATCTTATTCCATCTCATCACACAACTCTGTGTGTACTAAATATACATGCTCTCTCTGTACTAGACAACGATCCAGTATCGCTGGGTAAGCGCTTTCTGGTATTTCGGCCACTGAGAGCTACTGCTTTCGACGTCAGGCTGATTATTTAAGCCCTCATGTCCGGCCGATCACCAAGCTTCTTATAAGAGTAAGCCGGACGACGCTCATGTTCATCTCCATCAGATCCCTCGCCCGTCCAACTCGACCTTTCCATCTGTACACTTTACTTTCCAGAACGATGAGCACTGAGACCAAGAAACCACTTGAGTTATATAGCTCCACTACGCCGAACGGTCAGAAGGTGACTGTGTTTCTGGAAGAACTGAAGCAAGTCTATCCGGACTTTGAATACAACGTGCATGGGGTTGATCTCCAAAAGAACGAACAGAAGGAAGAGTGGTTCCTCAAGATCAACCCAAACGGGCGGATCCCGGCCTTGGTCGATCCCAACAGAGGAGATCACCCGGTGTGGGAGTCAGCTGCCATCTTGCTATATCTGGAAAAGCAGTAAGTATAGTTGACACACATCCACTCTATCACTCACATCTTCCTCTTCCTTATTCTTCCATTCTTCCATCGGTCTCGTTCGGGTCTGACATTCAGCCCTTTTTGTTCTGTCTCTCGGTCGAAGCTACGATCCGGACCACAAGCTTTCTTTCGGCGCCTCAACTGACGAGGACAATTACAGAAGCGAGGCTCTTCAGTGGATCTTGTACGTTCTATCACCTGTCCCGTGTTCCACTTTGACGCAGGGGCACAAAGCGAAAGGGATGATGCTCTGTCGCGCGAACTATGGTCACTGACATCGTACGTTCTCAAACAGTTTCGTCCATGGAGGAATAGGCCCGATGCAAGGTCAGGCTGTCCATTTCTTGAGATATGCGCCAGAGAAGGTCCCATACGTATGTGTCTCTCGGTCCTTATTTTTCACTCTTGCTTTCTTTCCACCCTTCTTTCCCTCTCTCTCTCTGATTGCAAGACCACAAGTCTAGCCTTTTGACAAGTCTTCATTTCTGCACTCTTATACATCGCAACAGGCCATCAAGAGATATCAAGATGAAGCCAAACGACTGTATTCGGTGCTCAATACCAGACTGCAGGACAGAGACTATCTCGTCGGTCCGGGAAGAGGTCAGTACTCGATCGCAGACGCCAACGCGTTTCCCTGGGTGTTCTGGTCGCCGTTTGCCGGGATCGATCATGCAGAGATCCCGGCCGGTGTGAAGGCGTGGATAGACAGAAACCTGAAGAGAGAGTCGACGATGAAAGGGTTGAAGGTCGGCTTGGATGGATCCTCAGAGTACGTTCAGCCGTTCTTGCTCGCTTTTGCTCTTTTATGTGTTTCTGTCGTCTCTTTCTCTCGTCTTACATGAATGAGGGCTGACATATAACTATGTTTGCTGCTGTGGTGTGACCATTCGATGGGGGTGTGACTAGTTTGATCGAACACATCAAAGAACACGGGACGCTTCCTTCGGGCATGAAGTGAACGACTTGGCTCTCTGTTGTATTTCTCGAGATGGTGTTGTTTTGTATTAGAGATATGATGAAACGTGACTGATCGAGTGGTAGTTCATGAGTGTGCTGTCATTGTTCGATGATTGTAGTAAAATGTGCCATGGTAAGTCAACGAAGAAGATATACATCATGTTGCGTCTGTTCTTCTCAGCGTTCTTCAAGTGTGAAATGACAGGTGCGGCCATGCGACGATTGTAGCTATAAGCAATCCAGTGTCCTTCTAGAGCAGAAGCCGAGTAACTGAGTGTGACGATCTCACCAACAGCCTTGAGTTGATCTAAAGTAGACAAGACACGGTACACCTCAATTCTTCTTCATCGCCGGGTCTCAACACATCTTGGTGCCGCACTGACGAGAAGTCTTCATAAGCTTGCCACACTCCTCACTGTCTCATTGTCTCTGTGGTACTGACAATCCATCCGCCAACTAGAAGCGCAACAAAGGATTCTCTCAAGACCTCAATGTATGCAATATGGAGAAACGATACAAGTGCATTTTCCATTCACCTGATAAAGGAAGATGTTTGACCAGCACAGTAAACTGTAGGATCAAGAGCGTTCAGCACTCAGCCGGAACGACTCAATGCAAGGCCAACGATGTTTATGTTTGTGTGTTTGGGATGAGAATCAATCCAAGCCTGGTACCTGTCGCGCATGGTCGTCTTCAAGACGAGTGATATCCGATAGTCTTTCGCTTCTTCTCAGCTTCATACATCGTTCGTAATGATCAGCGGTAAGGGTTTCCGTGCTTTGATTCTGTTCATGGCTGTCTGTCCTGAACATCATTAGTCTCTGACTATCCATCTCTTATGCCTGAAGCTGACGCGCCTCTCTCCCCATATTCATTCAACTGCCAAGATAAACAAGAGAAAATTGGGCTATTCGATAGTTTCTGTACGTGTACGTGTCCGTTTTCCGTTAAAGAAACCTCTTCTGCCGAATGTATGATCAGAAGGTCGACATTGACTTGGGATCTGCTCACTAAGCTGATGGCAGTCCTCGTTGCACGCACATCTGTTTAACTATACCCAGAACGATCTTTGTTCAGCATGGTGTCACTGTTTCAGTCTTGGTCAGCCACCTGATCGCACAACAGGTCATGCGGGCTGGCGCACTCTACATCTTACCTGGGACGAAGGGTCTCCCGTCGTAAGCCGGTGAAGGTGCCGGTTCGAAGTTGGAGCTAGATGTTATCTCTTGTAATCATCGCCCCGTCAATCCCTTGTTGCCCGATTTTGTATTGTTTTAACCCGATATCTCCGTTCCAGATCGTCTCTGGCTCAACCTCAAGAAGCGAGGCTACGGTTATGTCCGATCTGCCATATATCGCACGTGACAACTGTGGGTTAGGAGTTCCTCTCTCGTCCGGTGTTCGATCGCTTGTGTCATGCCATATGCTTGATTAAAAATAAATTGGGATTCGATCTCGAAACCGGGTCTTACCTGAACTAGTTTATATATTGTCTCGGAGGGCGCTGTGAGAGCAGATGAGTTAAGCAGTCCATAATGTTTTCTACTTTTTTCCCCATCTTGGTTGCAGCCTTCTGTTCGACTCAAGTAACACAAGCTTCAGGTCCACCATTCTACTATTCATCTTCAGGCTGCAACACGACTGGCTTGACGCTTGACTCTTCGGGGCATCATCGTCGTACTCTTCCCAGTGGACGGCAGTACCTGCTTCATGTCCCATCAAACTACAACGCCAATGTATCACATCCGTTGGTGCTGAGTTTTCATGGAGGTGAGAGTAGTTTGTGATCATGATATGAATGACATGACCGATAACTCATTTCAGTCTTTCAGCGGGAGGCACTTCGGCCAATCAGGAACAATTATCGCAGTTTTCCGTTTCTGGGACAGCCATTGGGGGACTCCCGGTCATAGCAGCGTATCCTCAAGGGGCAAACAACACTGCTGAGAACAGGACTGGAGTATGGTACAGTGCACCATACGCGAATACTACCGTCGATGATGTAAGCCTTTTCCTTTCTCACCTCGCTTGATTCGGGTGTGATGTCTCATTCTGCTTATCCGTTTCCTATGCGATCTTTTAGGTGCAATTCGCCAAAGACGTTGTCAACGACATCTCTTCTCATTTCTGTATCAATCCCGTCCGAGTTTATGCTTCCGGTAAATCGAACGGCGGAGGCTTCACAGCATACCTCGCATGTCGACCTGACACATCCACTCTCTTCGCTGCTTTTGCTCCGGTTTCTCCTGCTCTGTATCCTGGAACTCTCGCTTTCTCAGGATGTAACCCCGCTCGTCCAGTACCTATCATCAACTCGCATGGTATTGTCGATCAAACGATTCCTTACCAAGGTCGAAATGATACAGCGACGGGAAAGTATGGAGTCGGCACTGCAACAATCAACGTCCCTCTCTGGAGACGTCAATGGGCCGTACGAAACGGCTGCTACTCCAATGGATCTCTGCCGGATCCGACTCAGACTATCTACCCTTATATTAACGCGACGGAGGAGATTTGGCAATGCAACGCGGTATTCGAGGCTTTCACTACCTCCAACCTCGGTCACAGTTGGCCCACAACAATGGGACTCGACTCATCTGGCGCGCCGAACAACACGGCGAGTTACAACCTGACGAACCCCAGTATACTCGATTTCTTTTCAGTCAATACGCTTCCTGTTGATTACTTGAAGTGAGGTGTTGGGATGGAGTCGTTGTGTGTGGATACTGTAAGAAGAATCAGAACACTATGCGCAACTGTGGGATGTGTGTGATTGTGATTGTGATTGTGGTTGTGGTTTTGATTGTATTGTGGTTGTGGATGAATCGCGGAATCGATGTTGTTTGATGTACTTGGGCTTGCGGTATTGGAGCGAACTAGATCATAAGTCTGTTTGTCTTCTCTTTAGGCGAAAAAGTGATTGTACTGTTGAATTAATGCTAATCGGAAAGAACTACAGACAGGTGGATAGAGTAAGTACGGTGAAACAGAACGGAATCTAGAACGAAAGATGATTAGAGACACACCTCTGTATACCAGAAAACAGTTTTGATGACGACTGAGGTGCAAGAACGAGATGGAAAGGAGGCGAGAGATGTACAGGGCGGATGGTGCGCAGCACCTGGACGGTGAAGATAGTGAACATGGGTGAAAACACAAGAGTAGACAAGAACCGTATGGTCCGATAGAGAATGGCCATAGGAGCAAGAGTCCCGGTGGCCACTACGTGCTCCGGGTAGTACTGGCCGAGGTATTCCGGCTCAAAGTCCAAAAATGTAACTCGGCCAATACGGCCCGGAACAAAAAAAGAAGTACATGGGGAAGCGTCGTTTTCGATGCTGTATGCGATGAGCGAAAAATAAAAATGAGGTCAAAAAATGAGGTCAAAAAAGGGGGTTAAAAAGTGGTGTCAAAGTGGTGAAAAGAAAGGGGGGGAAGATGTTGACCGGAGGGTGATGGGATGTGTTGATCAACTTGAACCGACTGTGGTTACGGTGTGATTGCAATTAACCCTAACCCTAGCTGAGTCATGTGGGCTGGAGAAGCGCCTGTCCTGATCTTCTGGTTAGGGTGATAATTGTTGGAATTATCAGGAAATAATTGAGTAGTTTACATCGTTCCTTGGCCACTGCTTAAGCCTTAGATATTGCGAGGACGGCCAGCTGTCCGTGCTCAGTTTTTACTCTTTCTTTCTTTTCATTCTTCTCCTTTCTTTCCTTCCTCAGCTTGTACCAAGACTACTTTGTTTGGTTGCTGAGTCTAGTACATATATATTTGCTGCTGCAGCGTCTGAAGTCGTACAAACTCAACAAGACATTCGTGTTAGTTAAGTCGGCTATCTGTAGAATCCTCATCTGGGGTGAACTGAGCGTCTCGTTTGCGCGACCGTTGCCACTGTCGAGGTCG
>MVAH01000228.1:0-27614 GCA_014825575.1 Phaffia australis
ATTATCGTCCCTTCAGGTCTCGCTCTGTCTTTCTCTTGCCTTGTTCCTCTATCTATACTATACGTGCGCTCTTCTTTGGGCGTTCCTCTCCCTATGTGTTTATCCCTTTCCTTCTCCCTCTGCTCTTTGGCTCTGACTCTCTATCCGCTTTTCTACCCGTTTTTCTTCCTACGTCTTCTGTATATTCCATACACACACACACACACACACACACACACACACACACACACACACACACACACGATTAGAAGAGTCCGGGTATATCAATTATGAAAGTTCAATTGGCCGATGCACATACGCATCAATCGAAAACTCCTGACTGGTCTCTTTGATCTGCTGACGGAGCGGAGATAACCGGCAGACCCGCACGTACGGCACACATACACTGATCGGCCGTGATGATGGTTACCAGTACGTCAACCACAGCTGCGCCCATGCCGATCGGTAATTTGGCCAACCTCCACATATATGGGCAAACGTGGGGTCGTCAAACACCATGCCTGTTAGGGTTAACCCCGTCCATCGGAAATGACCGAGAAAAAAAAAGCTGATTAATTCCATCATATGAATCGGATACGCACAAAAATACAGAGAACGCACGATAAACACACTCTATCCGTCCATCCATCAATCCAGCCGTCAATCGTCTCAGTCTCAGCATCCGCGCACTCTATGCCCAGTTCAAATCCACTCTCAACAGAGGAGAGCGACAGAACCCTTTTTACTAGCTCGACAGATCACGCACAACAAGAACCTATCGATGGAGACTTTACAGTTCGTCTCCTTTTCTCTCTTGGTCTTTATCATCCTCATCCTCCATTCGCTTACGTCTATCGCTCTCCATCAGATCAGAGCTGTCTCTGTCGGACTGCTTGGTAAGGATTGAACTATCTCGTGTTGCAGACCAAGCTTCGTGTCGTATACTTATTCTCCTTCTTTCTACTACAGTCGGGTCCGTCGTAGCGCTCAGCAACCTGTATTTCGTCCGTCCTCGTCTCGTCTCTTCCACCCGTTCGAACTCGTGTCGTCCTCAATCCTGATCTTGGTTCGCTTCCTATACTTCGCTTCGTTCCATCAGGGTTTGCAAACAGGATGGATCTCAATGATGTCTCTCCAATCAGCTCTTCTCGGCTTCGGTATATTCAAGATCCTCCCGTCTTTTCTTCCCTTCAAGAAACCGTTCACCATGCAGGAAAACGTGGTGATGCAAACAACGGCCGTCGCGACGTGAGCTTCTTGACGTTCCTTTTTCCTCCTCTTTCTGTTATCTCGTGAGTGTTGATCGGAACATTGACATATGATTACTCTTGTCTTTTTGATCTCCTCACACCTTCCTTTAGAGGGACACTCCCCTTGGCGGCCGGCTTGGTCGGAATCATCCCTGCCCTTGAGATGCTCGAGGAGTCTATTGACGGACAGTTAGTCCACCTATTCCCAAGATTTCGCTCGGGAAACCTCCGACCTAGCTGATATTCCCGCTCCGTCTCGATCAACCTCTGTTTTGTTGCTCTCTCTCTCACTCTCTCGAAAGAGGACCAGTCGTCTTTACGTTCTGGCAGTTGATCGCTTGGAGTCTCGCCGTTGCGTTCTTTGGCGTCTTTCTAGCTGCCCCTCTGAGAAAGCAAGTTGTCAGTTGATCTGTTCATCGTTCTTTTCTCTTCTACCCTACATATATCTTCTTCTCTTCTGACTATTGAATACGGACCACAGATCGTCAAAGAGAAACTTGCCTTTCCGTCGGGAAGTAAGTATCCTTCTTCTTCTCCTCATTCTCTCCTGTCCTCTTTTTGATAAACTCGCTCATCTCTTCTATTCATCCTCCTCAAAACAGCTGCGACAGCCCAATTAATCGCTGTTCTACACAACCAACCACCACCCTCTGAACCGTCTGGTGGACTCAGAAACAGGTACTCATCCGTACGCACTCAAGACTATCCGTCTGGTATCTCTCCCTCTTCATCCAGATCTCCCTCGCCCGAGCCTCCCGCTCTCGAGGAGGGACTAGACGAACAGGCAGAGGCGATGGGTACAACCGCTTGGGGCTTATTGGCCAGCAGTTTTGCCTCTTCGGCCGGCTTAACAGTTCGTCACCTCTTTCTTCGTTTGTTCCTCTGGTCGTCAACAGACCTAAACATATTTACTCCACTTTCGCCTCCTCCCTCTTTCCTCTGAGAACAGTTCTTGAGTATATTGTTTCCTGTCTTGTATTCGATCCCGGTATTCGATATCTTCCCCGGTCACCTTGCAGCCAACCACTTATGGACGTTCGTCTCCTCTCTGTCTTCTTTTTCGCTTAAGCCTCTTTCAGTATACCTTTTCTTTCCTCACCCTTCTGATCGCTACCCTTTTCCTTTCTACACAGATTCTCTCCTTCGCTCTCGTACGTGGGCCAGGGTATCATCATGGGCTTCCCTACTACACTCGCCATGAATTTAGGAATGATCACCGGTTGGGGAATCCTCGGTCCGTTGAGTGCCCGTATGGGCTGGGCACCAGGTGATGTCGGCAGCAGCAAGGACGGGGCAAGAGGTTGGATCTTGTGGGTCGCGCTGGCTATCATGGTGAGAGCGATTGTCTCTTTGTCTTGTGTCATGGCCTCTCTCTCTACATCCGCCAAATACATACAGCTGACGCGACACTGGCGAAACGAATCTTCTTTGCTCCTATCCAATAGATCGCAGAAAGCATGATATCCTTGATCCCGATCGTCATAGCTACCGTCCGGCCATACATTTCATATCGAAAGCAACGATCGTCTTCATCCGTCTTCACTCGGGTACCAGCCTCTGATCGAGGGGAAGCCTATGTCGACCCCCACCTGTTTGATAACGATGAGGAAGGCGGAGAGAGCTCGGATATGGACAACGAAGAGTATGAAACCAAAGACAGGCTCGTCCCGTTCAACTGGGTCATCATCGGCTTGGTAGGTAGTGCTATCCTCGGCGTGGCCCTCATCCACGTGCTCTTCGGACAGGATGGGATCAAACCTTGGGCTACCGTCTTGGGATTTGCTTTGGCTTGTCTGTTGAGTCTTCTCGGGTGGGTATCTCTCTCTCTCTCTCTTCTTTTCTCTCCTTCGCTACCTTTTGCTTGGACTGATATGTTCTCTCTTTCTCTCTTTGGAAACGAAGGGTGAGAGCATTGGGAGAGACAGATCTGAATCCGGTCAGTGGGATCGGCAAGATCTCTCAATTGCTCTTTGCCGTTCTACAGCCCCACAATGGTCAGTCCTTTCGGGTTCCTTCTTGCTCTGTCAGTTCTTTTCTTCTTCTTCTCGGTTTCCAACCATTCTTGCTTGTGTCTACTCTGTTTTGGGCTGGTGGTGGTGGCAACGATTGTATTTTGTGACACTGTGAGAACGTTTCAGTGGTGGCAAATATTGTGGCAGGTAAGTAGATTTCAGTCTGTCTCCAATTCATTGAGTTGTTGATGTCGGACGTTGAGACTCATTCGATTGGATCATGACAGGTGCGGTGGCTGAAGCAGGTGCTCAACAGGCTGGGGATCTCATGCAAGACCTCAAGACTGGTGCTCTCCTCCGAGCTTCTCCCCGGTTCGTCCCCTCCTTCTTGTCTGAACTCAAAATTACAGAAGAGGGGCAGCAGCAGCGAGGCTCACATCGAGATATTTTCCTCTTTAGATCCCAATTTTACGGACAACTCGTCGGTTCAGTCGCCTCGGTGTTCGTCAGCACAGCCGCGTTCAAAGTGTACAAGAGCGTTTATACAATCCCCGGGCCTGCTTTCCCAGCTCCTACCGCTGGCGTTTGGTTTGTCTTATTCTTCTTGTTCTTCCTTTTATTTTTATATATCCAACCATCCTGTCTCTTCTCGAGCTAACCGGCCGTTCTCAACTCTACCTTCCTATCTCATCCAGGCTTAACTTGGCCCGGTTGCTGAACGACGGTCATCTCCCTCCTTACGCACCGACATTCATGATCGCCTTTGGCCTTCTCTTTACCTTGACATCCATCATAAAGACTCTAGGCCCGACGGTCTTCCCCGATGCCCGTAGGCTGAACAGGCTGGGTGCGATGTTGCCTTCAGGCGTAGCCTTCGCTATCGGCTTCCTGAACACACCTTCGTTCTCGCTCGCGAGATTCGTCGGTGGGATTCTCGCTCTCTACTGGTCCAGTCGATCGAACGCCCGAGCTGGGGAGAACGCAAAAGGAGGCGGGCAAGGAGGAGGTGCGAGAGGGAAGGTACCCCTGGCAGCGATCGTCATCGCCTCAGGCTTTGTCCTGGGCGAAGGTCTGATGAGCATCGTAGGGCTTGGGATGAAATCGGCAGGTGTGGATGTGGTCAGTTGTTTTGGTTGTAACCTTGGAGGAGGAGGCTACTGTTCGTCTTGTTGAGGCCCTGTATCCGCGCCTGTGTTTGTGTTTGTGTTTGTGTTTGTGTTTGTGTTTGCGCGTCTGTATCAGCGTGCTTCTGTGTTACTATCATCCGTATGTGTGTGTGTGTGTGTGTGTGTGTGTGTGTGTGTGTGTGTGTGTGTGTTCTTGTACTTTTTCAATATAGAATGAGCAACAAACTTTCTCTCGATCTCGTCCTCACAAAAAGAGCTCCCTAGAGAAATACGATAGCGACAGCAGAGCCGATGCAAGATTCGGCCAATCCTCCTCGGAGATGACCGAGCCGGTTTTTTTTTTCTCCTCCAAGTTCATATTTAGCACACAAATCTTTTCGTCCACCTGGTCGTCCTTCTTCTTGTTTGTCTTCCATCCCGATCCATCAAGAGACGTACATAGCAAATCTGAAGGAGGAAACGAGGGAAACCACCGAGAACAAAAGAACGAAACACCGAAAGGATCTTTAGATGGCAAACACACCAGAATCAACCTCGTCTATACTAACTAGGGTTCCATCCCCTCAGACGTCATCGACCCTCTCTCCGGTCGAGAAACCGCCAAAGGAGTTACTACCACCATCACCACCGCCGGCGAGCCGGTCGTCGGTCGACTTGACCGATCATCAGCTGCTGACCAAACTCGAAAACGTCGGCCGACCGGACTCGACGTTATCTGATCCTCAGACCGATAGGACCGGGAACGAAGAGAATCCCATTCGCGAACACACACAGTTGGGAACGGACAGTGAAAAAGATGGACACCCGGCCAGTCGGACAGAGGGTGGGCAGGAGGTTGAGAAGAAGAAGGGTGATCTGACAGATCAAACGAACCTCTTGCCATTCAGACAGGTCGGTCCTATCTATCTTTCCTCTCCTTCTCTATCTTTGTCCGTGTGTGTGTGTGTGTGTGTATACATATGTATCCGTGCGTCTAGAGTAGTTGAGCTTATTCTCCGATCGGAACTCTGGCTTTCGGACCACGATAGGTTATCTTGGTGTTTTTCGGACTGTCCTTAGCTTTGTTCTGTACTCTAGTCGATCAAACGATTGGTTCGTGTTTTCTTCCTTGTCTCTCTCTTGGTTGTCAGATTATGCTAAGCCCTTCCCTCTCTTCTGTCTTCCTTCTCTCCCGTCCGCTGTCTTTGCACGCCGCTAAACAGTCTCGACCGCGCTTCCAGAGATCGGAGCGGTCTTCCAGGACTCTCAAAAGAGCGGCTGGGTTGCTACTTCGTATTTGTCAGTCCCTCTTCTTAACGTAGTTTTCATAACGCTCTCGTGGTGGAGTTTTTTTCTTTCCTTCTTTCTTTCTTTCTTTCTTTCTTCGAAACACAAAACCAACCAGAATGCTCATTTTTGTGACCTTGTTGATATAGATTGACGAGCACTGCCTTCCAACCTCTCTATGGGCGATTTAGTGGTAAGGTTTCCTTTCTCTTTTACTGTCTTTATCTGCCGTTCGAACCAGACATCTGATAATCCATATGCTTCTCGCTCTAGACATCTTTGGTCGGAAGATCATGCTCATCGTCGCTCTCGCTATATTTTTCATCGGTTCCCTTGCCTGTGCGCTCTCAAAGACGATAATTCAGCTCATCGTCTTTAGAGCGCTTTCTGGAATGGGAGGAGGTGCGATCATTACCTTGGCCATGATCATCGGTTCGTCCTTTCTTCCTTCTTTCCGTTGTGCGTATCGTATCTAAATTTCGTGTGGGTTTTCTTTTAATGATCCGTTGTAGTGTCGGATATCGTCTCGCTAAGAGTAAGCCTGATCACCGTCCTTTCTATTCTGTGCTATCCGTCCGGGATTCTGACTCTCACCCCATCTTTCCGCTCTTTGCTTCTACAGGATCGTGGAAAGGTATGCATTCTAGTTTTAGTCTGTTTTTTTTTCTCTTCTAAGCGAGAGAGGAAACAGGTATTAATCCTTTTGGTTTCCATGCACATTTAGTTCTCTGGAATCACAGGAAGTGTTGTTGTTCTCTCTAACTGCATCGGTCCGTTGATCGGAGGTGTGTTTACTGAACGTCTCACTTGGAGATGGTGTTTCGTTCGTTCTCTCTCTCCCATCAGATATCTCGGATATTCTTTTCTTGTTTCCTTCTCAAATATCTGATGAATCTTTTCCTCCTCTTTATTCCTGTACGATCCGACCGGCAGTGGATCAATCTTCCATTGACGGCCATGTCCGTCCTCGTCGTCATCTTTGTACTTCCCTTGAAAAGAGTGGAGGGTAGCTGGAAGGAAAAGATTGGAAGGATTGACTATGCAGGCGCAGGACTCACGTTGGCTGGTACAACAGTGTTCCTCCTACCAATTTCTTGGTAAGCCTCTTCTCTCGCCTCCGAACATACCGTTCGTTGTTTGAATGAAACCAAGATTGACCCTCTCTTCTCTCTTTGGTAAATCGAATTAACAGGGGAGGCACAGAACATGCATGGAGTTCAGCAGCTGTAGTCGCACCACTCGTCATCGGAGTCTTGCTCTTCCTGTTGTTCTTCTGGGTTGAGACGAAAGTTACCTTACGTTCGTGGTTCTCTCTTCTCCTTCTTCTCCCTCTTTTTGGCCCACTCTTTAATGCGATAGTTATTCTGTTTGATGACCCTATTAACATACACTCTCTCTTGCTAAAAACGGCCTCAGCTATCATCCCGATGAGGATCTTCCGAAATATCACCGTAGCGGGTATCATGTCGTCTACGTTCTTCACTGGATGCATGTGAGGACGTTTTCACATCTATCCTCTTCGCCTCTAAAAGCTGGTCTGACCAAAGACGTCCCCCTGCTCTACAGATTCTACGCCCAACTGTATTACTTGCCGCAATACTTTCAAGTCGTTCTCAATGCATCTGCTATCCGGTCTGGTATTCTTCTCTTCCCACTCGTATTCCCCCAAGTGTTCTTCTCTTTCTCTTCGTACGTTCCCTCTTCCGGTCTGGATGATGTCTTATCTCTTGTAAGCTGTGCGCTCTATTCTTAACAAGATCTCCTTACGATGATTATAGAGGATACTTGGTCTCCAAGACAGGAGAGTACAGGATCAACCTTTGTCTAGGATTCTTCGTCTGGACGATCGGCCTTGGTCTTGTCTCGACAATGGATGAACATACGCCGTTGGGGAAAATCATCGGCTATCAGATCATGTGTGGAGCAGGCGCCGGTCAGACGTTCCAGACGGGATTGATTGCTGTACAGGCGGCGGTGTCTCGTTCGGAGAGTAAGCATTCCTTGTCGTTCTCTCCGTTCTTGCTCGTTCATTTTCTCTCGCGATCATAGACTAAGCATTTTTCTCTTTATGTTCCTTCTCCTTCTCGGTCGTTCGATCCTCTTCCCCTTTCTCGTGTGCAGTGGCGGTGGTGACAGCGACCCGAAACTTTTTGCGACTGCTAGGAGGAACAATCGCTCTGGCTGTCTGTCAAGCACTCCTCAACAATGCTGTCCGCAACTCTCTCACAGGCTCTTCATTGATAACCCCATCTGAAATCTCGACCATCACTTCCAACCCGACAAAGATCAACGATCTCGGTCTTTCACCCGAACAAGTTGCCTTTGCTTTAAAGGCATATGTACAAGGTTTGAGACATATCTGGTACTTTTGCATTCCGTGTGCCGGTTTGAGTTTCTTCTTGGTCGTTTTCTGTGTGAAACATCGTAAGTCCTCTTGAGATATATCCTCTCCGTCCTCTTCCTTCTCAAAATGAATAAGTAATCGTTTACTCATCATACTTCATTCTCTTTCCTTCCTCGTCAGACTCACTGACGAGGGCAGACGATGTCGAGAGGAAACAAGAAGGTCATGCCTGGGTGGCAAACAAGAACATGACAAAGGACCAACGGCATGCTCTTGATCTCGAGAAAGGTGTCTCATCGGTCCCTCCATCTCGTCCGCTATCGCCTTCGAACGGCAAGTCCTCGAAAGTCCTAGTCGATTCATCCGATCCATCCGCTCGGTTGGAAGACTCAACAAGGGACGACGAGAGGAGAATGGAGGACGATATCGCGAACAGGTTGGAGGATGAATTTGTGGATGGGCAGGGACCAAACAGAACGATCTCAACCAAGTAATCTAGATTTCTTCTTTCCCTCCCTCCCTCCTTTTCTCTATCACTTTGCTATTTCTCCCCTTGTTCCTACGTAGAGAGTGAGCGCATAACATACACACAACAGTTTGAGGCTCTTATAATTTGTTGTATTTCTATCTGGTTGATGATGTTAGTTCATCTCTTTGATCCGTTTGTTTAACTGCCTTAACCACAAGGAAAGCATACTATATATACACTATATATGGACACATGTCCGAGACAGAAGAGAAAGGGAAAAGGAAAGCTCTTCTTTGACAAGGCGAAACCTCAAATCATCTAATCATCCGAACCTTGGAACTATGTACATAATGATGATCAGCTTTGGAGACTCGCGTACTTCCCGAAACAAGGATTAAAAACTCACAAACAACGGACTTTCGTTCGCTTTCCCTATAGTTAAGACATCCAGGACCTCTTCTTCTTCCTCCACTTCTTCTTCATCCTCCGCTTGTTCTTCTTCTGCGTCTTCGTCCTCTGATTCTAGATCCGGCTCCGGCTCCGAATCCTTTTCGTCCTCCTCCTCGCTCTCTCCTTCTAGTTCAATCCTTCGTTTCCGAGCCTGCTCACACAACATATCCACCTCCCTCTCGATATCCGGTCCAGCCTTCCTCGTCTCCACCTGGTTTCTTCGTCCTTTCAACCAAGCGATCTTTCGAGCATCACCACTCGGGAGATATCGAACCATACCGTTCGGTACCTTGGCAGGGTACGGATAGTCGTTTTGAAGAATCAACCGCATCTTGTCTTTCAGATTGACGTTCGATCTTATCAAGAAACACAAGAAAGGAAGAATGAAAAGATAAGAAGAATGGCCGAGAAGAAGATGAGAGCACTTTGTTTTGTCTAACATAGAGAAATACGTACCGTTTAGAAAGGACCTGATGAAATAATCAACGATGACAGGTTAGAATTGTTTTGTTGAAGACAAGCTTTCAAAAGGAGAAAAAAGAAAGGAGGGGAGGGGGATTTAAATATTGGACTCACATGACTGTACCTTCCTTGTGCTCCATGGCATCTGTCGGAAAGGGAAGAAAAGATAAAAAATCGGGATGCAGGTCAGTTATCTGCAGATTGATCAAAGACAATAAAACGAGAACTAAACCTACTCGAGAATAGCTGTCCAACAATTGTTTGTATCTAGACCGACTTCTTGAGCAACACGAATAAACTTAGATGATCACAAAGGCGACAGAGCAACATCCGCAATGCACAGCTCGGGTTAGCCTTTGTGTGCGCGATATAAGACTAACCCGTCGTTGAAAAACTTACAAACAGAGTCTCGACTGGAGACCAACCGTTCTTACGGTTTTCGTTCCCGACGTAGCTCGAGGTCGGCGCAGGAATATGTAATCGAGAACTAGATGATGAGATACGTTTTTGGTTGTTCGAAAGAGTGGGTCGAGGAGGTAGGGACGAAGAAGGACACCGCGACGAGGTACTTGCAGGAGGAGAAGAGGAAGAAGAGGAAGACGGTATGAGTGGCAAGGTCTGGAGCTGACGTTTCTTTGAGGATGAGCTCGTTGGCCGGAGGTGAGCAGGAGAGGAAGACGGGATGATCTGATGACGACCAGAAGGCATCGATGACACAGGCTGCACGGATGAGCTTGTGTACGAAGAAGAAGGTGGAGGGGCAGTGAAGGATGTTACCCTGCTCGGCCATGAAGGGGGAAGAATCTTGGATGATATCGGCTTCTTTTCGTTGCGAGCGCGGAGGAACGAGTCATCGATGCTACTGTCGGACTCTTCGGAGTCGGTGTCGAATGTCTTTCGTTTGTTGAAAGGCCGCCTGAGGGATGTGCTCTGTGAGAACACAGGAAGCGTGAGGGAAGACGACAGGACAGGTTGGGACGTCTTCGGGGCGTTATCCGAAAATGATGAGGCAGCAGAATGTGCAATCCGTTCTTCAGTATCTTTCCGGAGCTTAGGAACGGGTTGAGCTTCAGAGCCGAATGGTTCAGGCGTCAAAGTGGGAGGTCGATAAGGCAGCTTGATTGTTCCTCCGAAAGCACGGCTAAGCATAGCTGATGTGATATTCACGGGTGTTGGAGAGGACGCGAAAGGCGTTTGACCAAAACCATGTGAGACTGGGACGATCGACGGTTGAGGGGTCTTTTCAATTACCAACGTGTCTCCGCCTTCTTTTATTAAGTCGTCTTCATCTTCCTCCTCGATTGAAAGCGCTTGAAGCTGTCTAGACTTGAAGGGCGTTATTGTTGATTCTGCTTCCTCCTCCAAATTATCGAGCAACGAAGTCGCTGCCTTCTCCGAGCTATACGGAGGCGGCCTTGACATCATTAGCTGAGTTGAATCAACTCCCGATCGAGCCATCCCTGTAGCTGCAGTGTGAGCAACTGACGACGAAGACGATCTGATGTGATCTCTGTAGGATTTGTCTTGTTTGAGTTGAGCAGTTCGAGCTTTCAGGCTGGCTATGAAGTCGGCAGGTATAGAAGACGTGGGCGAAACTTGTACGGGCCGTTGAGGTTGAGAGTCCAATTGAGACTGCGAATGTGAATGTGATTGAGGGAAGAGAGCGTCCTCCCGGGTAAGCGCAAATGTAGCTTCAAGAACCTCATCCGCGTTGATGTACCTAGGAGGAGAGACACAGTTCACATGTCATCTTGTGACGTGTAAATACATATTCTCCATCTCGTCCAAGACGTGCAGAGGTACAACTCGAGACGTACGAATGATCAGAGGCTATGGCTCGTGAAAGGGGGTCAGAAGGAATAACTTGATTGATCTGAGATTCACGTAAGCTATTACAAAGTGGAGCAAGAGCATAGAAGTCATCAGTATATTTCAGAAGTCACACGGAAGTTAACGAGTGAACTAAAGATGAGGAAGAAACAAACAAAGATCCTAACGAGTCTTCTCTCGACCTTCTGATCGCCTCCAAATCCAACTCGTCTATCAACTCATCCTCCTCAATCTTGATCGACGTCGAGGAAAGCCGACCACGAATTCCATCCTCCATGATGAGTAATTCATCATCGCCAACAGAGCTTATCGGCGAGGCGAGTTTGATCTCACCCTGTCTATTGTTGTTATACCTGTCCTCATATAAGCCCTCTGTTAAAGTCGCTTCTTCATGCACAATGGGTGTACGATTCATATTCATGCCCTCTTCCTCCTCATTCTTTCCAAGTAGATCTTCCAACTCTTCGGCGTCCAACGTATCGTTTCCTTCCCATCCCTTATTCGAAGGCGATTCTGGCAGGTTGAGCGTCTGTGTTTTCTCCGCCGGAGAAGTCTCGTCCGCCGTCAAAGGACTTGGAAGTGCAGGCGGAATGGGAAGAGCAGAATAGCGCGGCTTGGTTCTACTTTTTAACTCGGACTGAACAGGTGATACATCACCGATACCATCATTTGGAGAATAGATATGGCTTCCTCGGCGCTGGAGAAAGCCGACGGGAGTATGAAGCGGCTCTCGTTGTGAAAGCGGAGCAGACACTCGACGATGATCTGGCGTGGAGATGTTCGGATACCGAGAGCCTATGGAAACAGAGTAAGACGTCCGGACAGAAGCTGGGACCGAAGGATTTCGGGAATACGGGCGGACGTGATGTATAGGCTAATAGGAGACAGTAGATGAGTATGTCAGCGAAGAGGGTAAATAGTGAATGTAGCGCAGATGTATACATCAACAAAGTTCATATGCCACTGACCTCGCTTAGTCGGGGCCGCTGTTGAAAATCGGACCGAGCGGTTCGTAGCATCGTTTGCGAACCATCTAGATCCGGCCGATCCGAGGTAAAAGCTTGAGACGTATTGAGGAGGAGGGCCTGCCGAGACTGAACAAAGTTGATAATTTCTCGCTGGAAAGCTGCGAACGAGAAGCGCGCTTCTAGATCCGGTTGTGTTATATTCAACTAGACAACAAGATTAGAGGAGACACGTGTCAGTACGAATGTAGAAGAACATAAACAACCTTGAGCTCCTAGCGCCACATGATCGGATGAATAAATTGAAGATGAAGTTGACACGGACCTCTGCAACGCGAGCCCTGCTCATAAATAGCCAACGCTCATCGTCCAAAGTCTTGAGTGCCTTCGTTCGAAGGCCCTGCTGGCTTGTCCTTCGGGAAACGAGAGACGACGAAAACAGTTCGTCTAGTAATTGACCTTGCTGAAGTAACGATAGAGTCGATCTCCTCAGAATATAGAGCTAAATGCAGAATGATTCGAACGCGTTGGCGGCTTGATTCAGCATCCATCATTTCAATAAACATATCACACATAAAACTGACCTGTGTGCCGATATCAAGCAGTAGCGTCAGCAACCCATCATGTCTGAAAGCAGTGTTCGTCCCAGCTGCTCCATTTGCCTCTCTGAAGAGCTGTAAGAACATTCTCCAGGCCTCTTGAAGCTCATCAATCTGGGCTTCCGAAGAGACCGTGCCCTTGATACTAGCGACTGCATGTAAGAAGACTGCATAGTCTGACAGACGGAAGGCTGCGAGTTCTGCCGGGTCGGAGGTTGACACTACTGGCTGGCCTGATGAATCTACAGATGGTACTGAAAGTAGGAATGATGAAGGAGAAGGAGGAAGAAACAATGCTCGAGTCGCTTGCAGGAGTTGCCAGAAAACTGCTTCTCTCTGAGGATTCACAGGAAGGCCTTGATTTTTTGAATCAATATAGAGCGATAGAAGTTGGTTGGAAGCAAAGACGAGGGCAGTGATTTCGCCTTTGGATACTATAGGAGGCGTAAAGGGTGTTGCTGCCGTAGATGGAGGAGAAAGTAAGGATGGGTAGATGCGAATCGAATCGGACGAGGAGGTATGACGCGTCGAGGAAGGACCAAGCACAGAAGGCTGTCTCGAGACAGACCTTGTGTCAGGCACTGTGGATCGTTCAATCGGCACAGATGGAGAGTTAGAAGCATTTGGTTCAGATTTATCCTCACGGTCATCATCTGATTTTTCTGATTCAAGCGAGCCTGTTTGAGAAACGACAGACGCAGACCGAGGTGCTCTCCTAACCCTTGAAAGCGGCGATCTACTAGCCTTAGTGGTAACCGTTCGTTTAGCAGTGACGACCTTTCGAGGTCTAGGAGTCGCCTCGAGATCAGCGAGTTCTACTTTTGATAGTGAAGATGTAGAACGGGTGACCCGCCTAGTCGACATTTAATATCTAGCTAGATCTGAAGCCTGAATCCAAGAGGAACAGAGATGAGTGAAGATGGTTAGTGAGTTCAAGAGTCGCGTTGACGCGTCAGACTGATTGACTTGATATTCGTTGAGGATGGTGAGACTTATGTAAATTCAAAGAGTCAAATATATTTCAAATTGAGTTATCATAGCTTCGTACGGTATCTTATCTTATCTTATCAACCTGAACTGTTTTTTAAGAATATTTCGCCTCAAGAAACTACCTTTCGAGGTCATTTTGATGCATGTTGCTCGTTAAGGCAAGGGTATGCTGGGACCTGTCGAATGGAAGAATGTTATATGGGGCATAGGTGCACTGTTTCTTGCTTTAGTTTCTCTTTCTCACCATCGTTTCCTCTCGACGGACCGATCGGTCGTTTCTCCTACAATCCTATCAACGATTACACTTTGTTCCCGCTCCACATATCCTCAATGAGAAGCTGATGTCGATTATGATCAAGGACCATCGATCCTATAAGTCAAGGTCAGCTCCGGACTACCTTGAACGAATAAGTTTCTTCACTGTGACAACCAGTCTTGTTGGTAGAAAAACGGGATTCGATTAGACTCTAGGAGAGCTTTGATACCATGTCGTTAAGAACACATCATGACTAAAATCAGAGATCCTTCTGATCATAAAGGGGAATCGTATGATTATCATATCGTCTGATATTATGTTCACGAACAATATGCGGCTTTATTTACCGAACAGTATATATGCAACATTTTTGAATATTGCAGCTGTTTGATCTTTGAACATTGCAAGTGCGATATCTACCGTTCACATAAAGTTGCGTCGATAACCAGGACTGATTGTCGGGCATTGTTTGGTTCTTCCTGACCCGTACATCTCATATTCTTTTCCTTTTACCTCTTTCCTCGTTCTCCTTTCAACTCATATTCAGAATTATCAAACATACAACCCTTCTTGGTTCTTCTCAGAGTTGTTAACCCTCAATGCTCCGTCCTCCTGTTCAGGCTGAACACTATCTAGCGCATTGGACCCAGATCAGCGACGTCTTCGAGTCTAACCAACAACCGGTCGGTTGATGGAAGAAGTGCACACCCTCATACCTTCATCCTCTCTTTCGGATGCTTCAGGTATTCTCAAATCAAGACAAACGAAACCGCTGAGTAACAGACCGATATTCTTGACAGATAAACTATTCATAACCTTAATGATCACGGTGCTGATGCTATCACTGACGTAAAGGAGACAACGACGATGAAGAAGCTAGAGAAGGATTAGAAAAGTAAGGAAACACTATAGTGAGAGACGAGCAATCGGTCAAGTCCGTTTCCGTCTTGGTTTGAAACGTAAGGATAAAGAGAAGAGCGCGCGTAGTTATCTAAGATATATGAAATCAATTATGAAAAAATATCAAATGATGGCGAAAGCGGCATAGGTCGACTTTCTCTCTTCTCTTCTAATCATTTTTCCTTCGTCAAACATACACAACGCACCTTTAGGGTATAGAATCACATCATGGATATCCCTGCCAACTCTCAGTTGCCCAACAGCGATAGTATTAACCCAGCGGATTCTTCTCCGGCGTCCAGACATCTGGCCTCCAGACTCGAACAGCTCGCTGTTTCGGCCCGCTCGACCGAATCGTCTCCTTCTCGGCTTGAGAAAGATAGACAAGATGCCCAGCAAAGAGTTGGTAATTTGGAAAGATTGGGAGACAGTAGCACGGGTGATTGGGAGAAGGGACGAGTGAACAGGCAGCCTCGTATGTTCTCAACCACCCTATCCTCGTATAGCGTTCGGTCCCGGATGGTATGGCTGAATTTTGACTCATGTGACTGGCTCCCTTTATCCGTTCGGTCCAGAAGCCGCCCCCAAATCTTCTTCTAAAGCTTCTGGTCAGCTTCCTCCTATTGACTACTCCCGAGCCGTTCAGCCTCCTGGTATGTACCCTCATCACGAAGGTTATGGCTTCCGCCCAGAGACTGTTCCGTCGACGCCTAAAGATACCGAGCTCCCAATCTCGGCTGAAAATGGAGAGAAGGAGCGGGAAGAGACGCAGATGACTGTGGTTGCTGGTGGAAAGAAGTTGGTAGTCGACGAAGAGGGTCTCGGATGGCCAGGTATGTCTGTCTTGGTTTCCCTTCTATATCAATCAAACGATGTATTTTAACCACTCACTTTCATCCGGTACGGCGTCGTTCTTTCTACAGCCAAGTCAACTCACGTTCGACTAAACGCAACGCCAGAAGAATCCGCCGCCAACGTCGCTCGTCTCTCGGAGGCCGTCCGAACACTGCTTGAGTGCATCGGAGAAGACCCAGACCGAGAAGGACTCTTGCGAACTCCAGATAGATATGCGAAAGCTTTACTTTGGATGACGAAGGGGTACGAAGAGAGGTTGACCGGTAAGTTTCTACTGTCTTTGATTTCCAATTCCACCCCAGATGATTGCTCACATTCAGCCTTGATCCAGATGTCATCAACGATGCGGTCTTTGCCGAAGATCACGAAGAGTTGGTTCTTGTTCGAGACATCCAAATCTCCTCTTTGTGCGAACATCATCTTGTTCCTTTCGTTGGTGTTGTGAGTGTCTTCATCTTCTGTCAAATCAGTCCAGATCAAATTTTCTGACGGAAGCGTAATACGTATCCTCTGCTCTTTCAACACGTCTAGATTCATATCGGATACATCCCCAACAAGCTTGTGCTAGGACTTTCAAAATTGGCTAGAATAGCTGAGACATTCTCGAGACGTCTTCAGGTCCAGGAGCGGCTAACCAAGCAGGTGGCAGTTGCCATTCAAGAAGCCATCAAGCCTAGGGGTGTAGCCGTCGTGATGGAGGCTTCGTTAGTCCGATCTTTCTCCTCGTTTGTCTTGGTTTCCTGTGTATCGGTCTGAACACTTATCTTTCGGTCTGAACCTACAGGCATATGTGCATGTCAATGCGAGGTGTACAGAAGCCTGGAGCATCGACTGTGACATCTACCATGCTCGGTTGCTTCCGGGAGCACGCCAAGACGAGGGAGGAGTTTCTCACGCTAATTCACTCTCGGCGCAACTAAATTTCCTCTGTCTCAATCTCTTCTGTCTCCTTCTCTCTTTCTTTGTTTTCGTTCTATTCGTCTTTCTACTTGTTTCTTGGTTCCGGTCTTAGTCTCGTTCTCGTTCTCTGTCATATCTTCGTTTTGGTTCGTTCTTCATCTTCGATGTTCCATTTAGAATTTGATCTCGTTGTACAGCTCATCTTATCCCCGATTCAACATTGGGATTCTATCACATTCTTCCGTTCTCCTTTTCATTACATGACTATCCCATAAATTCATCTCAGGTTTCCACACTTGCATTCTGCTCCTCTTCCTCCCTCCGGTCATTCTAGCTCTCAAGTCACGATTTGTTGTTCTCCTTTTATCTATACTCCTTTTTCCTATCACCCCTTGTCTCTCTTGATAGGATTCAGTAGCTGTTGGTGTCGATCATAATATGAAACGTATCATGTAATTGGCAGTATGGCAGATTGGTATCCTCGACTACTCTGATGCTAAACAAACCGACTCGAGGTCTTACCAAGAGAGAAGTCAAACATCGACAAAGAGAAATCTAACGTTGCTGCGCTTTATGCCTATGTTGCATCCTAGCAGCCGGAGCTATATGGTAATAACCGGCGTCCGGGTATAAAGGATACCGTCTTCAAAAGACATCCTCCTTTACATTCGTTCGACAACTCAACCCCAAACGACCCATTCTCCATCACACACACATACAGCCAGTCAAGCCGACTGCATTCTTGAGAACAGGAACAAGAACAGAACGAAAATAAAAACCCCGTCGATGTCTGGCCAGGAATCTACACCTATTCGAGAAGCTCTCGATCTTCGGTACGTATCTGAAACCTACTAGTCTCAAATTCGATTAGGGCCTTCCATATTGACATCCTTACTGGTATCATCATCCGACCCACTCTAATGGCAGATCATTGGAGAAATACTTGACGACCAATCTTGCAGGATTCAAAGGGCCTTTGACAGTGACCCAGTTCAGTATGTTGCTTTGAGTATTACGTCTGTGCTGGAGGGATAAGATGGTAGAGATAGTTCACTGATGAGGAACGCATCCAAACAACTTTTCTCAAACAAGAGAGCGGCCAGTCTAATCCAACTTACCTTATCAAGGATGGAAAGTATGTCTATATCCAGCTCTCACAGCACAGATGGATGTTGATTCAGAAGGACTGACTCTACTTTTGTTGATCGACTTTCTCATAATACAGTGGTACTCAGACCGTCCTGCGCCGAAAACCGCCCGGTCAGCTGCTCTCCCCGACCGCGCACAACATCGAACGGGAACACCAGATCTTGTCAGCTATTCAAGCCTACAACAGATCTCTACCCGAGAAAGATAGAGCAGAGGATGGTATTCCTGCACCCAAGGTCTATGGAGGTGTTTGTAAGGATGAATCCATTGTGGGCAGTCATTTCTACTTGATGGTTCGTTCAACATTCCCTCTTCCTTTCCCTTCTAATCACAAGACCGAAAGCCAGCAGAAACATACAAAGAGATCGACCAGGCCTCCTGAAATTTAAGATGATTTTGCTTGCCTCTGGCTCATAAACCAGGAGTTTCTCAAGGGAAGAATCTTTCAGGACGTCCGTATTCCCGAGCTGGAGGAGAAGGACAGGCAGGAATGGTAGGCCGTTTCATCAAGTTCAAATTCAAGAATAAAATTGATAACACATTCGTTTTTCTTGCGCCCGTAAAGCTGGAAGGCCGCTGTCAGAACACTCGCTGTAAGATATCTATACAACAGAGCACTTGTATGATCCGAACGTGATATTGACATGCTATGACTTTTCGACTCAATCAGAACCTTTCGTCCGCGCAACTTGATCTTCCCGCGTCGTTCTCCGCGACATCAAACAAAGCTACTAAGCGGAAGCCCTACTTTGCTCGTCAAGTGTCCTCTCTCCTCAAGGTTTCTTCCATTCAGGCAGCTGTTCAGGGCGTCGGCAATATCCTCACTGATCCAAAGGAACAAGCTGAAGTTGTGGAGTTTTTAAGAAGCTCTGGCGTAGATGTGGCCGATGAATATTATTGGAGAAGCGAAGGCATCGTACGTAGATGTTTCCTTCGCCAGTATTATCAGCACATTCTGTTCATTTGTCAGAGGAGACTGATGGCTGCCCTGTTTCTACTGTTTTCGTTTTGGTGTTACGCCTAAAGGTTCATGGGGATTACAAACTGGACAATTTGATATTTCATCCTACGGAGAACAAAGTCATCGGAATTATAGATTGGGAGCTCTGTACCATCGGTGTGTATTCCTTGCATTCACAATATCTCAAGACAAGTAGTTTCAGCATGTTCAAAGTATATGATCCTCTCGATTCTGTCTTATCGCAACAATGGTACAGGCTCTCCATTGGCCGATCTGTCAAACCTTCTCCTGCCATTCTCCTTGCCTCTGAACGGCGTTCCTGCAGCTCGTTCGTATCATCCATACGCACTATAGCTTCCTTCTTCTGATATCTCGCTAATCGAATCGTTATGTCTTTGACACAGAGAGGAAGAACCTTCTGATCCCTCTTCAAGGCAAACAGGCTACCGATGCGGTCGGCCTACCATCCCAGGTCTACTTGCTCAAACTTTGGTTGGAGACGATGGGAGGTTCGACTGGGGTTGGTGAGATGGAAGATTTGAGGGAGGCATTGATCTGGGTCGAAGTCTTTACACTCTGGAAGGTGTGTCCTCTTTGTCCATCTTCTCTCCATCCTTCTCTCACCAGCTTCTTACGTTCTTCTTGGTTCTCTGGCCGGCTGAAAACATATACAGCTCGCGATTATCTGTCAAGGGATCGCCGCTCGAGTTCAACGAGGTCAAGCTTCTTCGGCCGAGGCGAAAGAAACAGGCAGTAGACATACACTCAACACGCTCGGTCGAATCTGTCTGGACAAGACACGAGTCTCCAGATCGGGAAACGACAATGTCAAGGCTAAGCTTTGAGTAATTTTTTTTTTAAATATCGATAGCAGTTCTCCTCCTCCCTCTCCTTCCTGTGCCTGCTTATTCTGGATGTGTGTATATCTGTTTCTTGATCGTTTGTTCATTTTGTTGTTATGTTCTATCCACTCCTGTACGCTTGTGCCCTACAACTCCATCCCTATTGAAGAAAAGAAAAAGAGATGTAGATATTCGTTGTATGCAATGTAGTGTTTCTGGCGACTCGCTTTTCCAGTTTTATATATGGACGGTCACGTTTCACAACGAGAGGAAGGAAGTGGAATGAAGAAGAGATCGTCAACAAAGACAAATATTTTATGGAAGGGAATCTACGTCTACTCTTTAATATCCACGGCCTCGGCCCCTAAGAAAAGAAGAAGATGTAACGGAGAAAATTCGAACAAGTCAGCTTGTCGTTCCTCTTCGGATAATGAAATAGAGAAGCAAAACCCCCCGTCAACGTACCGATAGCCTCGACCTCTAGGCTGCTGGAATCCATATCCGCCTCGCTGGAACCCACGTCCTCGTCCTCGACCCCGACCACGAGCTCCTTCTCTGAGGAAACTGGGAACATTCGTCCTCTTTGCGGTGACCTAAGGGTAGTCGACGCATCGGGTGATATTACGATAGAGTTGAGTTGACAAACAAAGTTCAGAGAAGGGATGTGCGTAGGAGGGTTGAACAAGGATATGAGCACAAGAAGTCGATCAGAATGATGAGAAAGCGATGTTCAATCCGAGACAGAACAGAGGCCAGAACAGGAAGCCATGTCCACGAACCTTTATTATACGTCCTCTGAATACAGATTCGTCCAAGACAAGAGCACTTGTAATGAATGAAGGCTCAGCAAACTCAACGTAGGCATATCTATTGATGGCAGAATGAGAGAGGCATATTCATGAGTTTAAACTACTCGCCGCGAACAGAGGGATTGACATAGCCCTCATACCAAAGAACACAACGAGATACTTAAAGGTCGACTTACCCTTTGGGGTGACCAGTAAACTTGTCGCACAAGATTGTCACTCGGTTAATCTGTCCACAAGCAGCGAAATGTCCTTGAATCTCTTCTGGGGTTGCTCCGTAGTCGACCTGATTGTTGTAGTCATCAATCGTGCACAGGAAGATATACGCAATAGATGCGGGCGACAGAATCGATAAGTATAAAGAGGAGCGAAGGGCAGATTAAACGCGTCAGGTCTTGTGTCAGTTCCTTTAGCCGAATTCCGTCTTGCAAAGGAAGTTGACCATGTGCTTACGTTTCCGACGTAGACACTCCTGCCATCCACATCCTCCTTATCCTCCTCCATCGGCTCTCCTCCTTCTAACGCTGCGTCCATACCTGCAGGCGTGGAGCTACCTGCTCGACCACCTGTCGAGGAAGCCTCCTCTCTCTCCACTTCGGCTTGCAACTCACGGAGCTTTGATATAGAGGAACGAAAAGTAAAACACAAGATAAAGAGACAACACAAGAAGAGGAACATGGGTATACCAAGCGAGAGAGAATATCAGACTTCTGACGGCTCAGTTGAGTGTTGAGCAGGAAGTTTGGGACGTACCTTGGCAGCTTCGGCCTCCATCTCCTTGACACGTTGCTTCATAGCCTCGAGCTCCTGTACATTCACCGGTTGTATGACCCCATACGAGTATGGGATGAAGAGCGAGGAAAACGAAGAAGGAGAAGAGCGATGGACGAAAAGGATATTTCAAGAGTCAATCAGCGTGAATCCGAAAGATTTTGCGGATGATCAGGTATAACCCGAAAGGCGAACAAGACAACGGGATATTCCTGAAACTCACAGCAGCAGCCTCATCATCGGCATGAACTCCCTCGTTGTTCTCGTGATCAGACATTATAACTAATATAGAAAAGAAAGAATGAGGATGTCAATATGTATGTGTATGTATGAGAGAAGGTGAGCCTCAGTGTTCTCGTCTAACCTACCGCTACTGAGACAGACTTGTGAAGGGTCAGCTCGATTGACTTGGATCATTTCTCTCTTGTCTGAGTGAGATCTATTATTTCTCACCACCTTCTTTCTCTCCTCTGTTACCCTCACTACCGTCGTTTTCTTCCCTCTCTTCCCTTAGCCTTTCCTTCTTTTGCCTTTTATCAACATGTCCAAGTCTGCCAAGGTCGTCGTTGTAAGTGATGGGATTTCTGTCTTTTGTCGGATTTTTTTCCAATCATTTTGTTATATAAAAACAAAGTGACCGGGACCACGATGGGTTTTTTCTCCTTCTGTTCTACTTCAAAGGCCCATCAGACTGTTAACCCTCTTCTTTCTGCATCCATCCGATGGATCTAGGACTGGTCTCGAATCTTCTCCACCTACGGGCTCGGAAAGGGTTAGTGATCCGTCTTTTCTTGCAGAACATACACCGCATCGACCCTCGTTCTTCGTAGCCTGGATCTTTCCCTTTCCTTTTCTTTTGGGACAGACAAAGATCTCCAATTCTGACGAATCCTATGACTTTATCCCTTCCGTCGCCCCTCTTTTCTTCACCACTGGATCGGCTACACATCTTCTTCTGGGTACTTTACCTTGTGCTCTCACCTACTCACTGCATTCTCCCACTGGCTCTCCCTTTCGATCCCAACCATCTCTGTTCACTTCAAAATCCGGTCCATCACCTTTCAACCCATTGCCTCCTTCCTTCCGCTATAACCAAATTCTACGACCATTGAATCTCTCCCTTCTCATCGACATTCTTTCCTTCTGTTTCGCCTATCAAACAACACCCACGGACATACACAGAGACTGTTTCTGCATTGAACGCTTTCCGAAAGCGTGCTTCGGAGGCTGCCACTGCCAACGGTCAGCTCACCCAGCTCGCCAGCTCGAGCCAGGTCGACTTCGCCCACTACCGATCGGTCCTCAAGAACTCGGCCATTGTTGACGAGCTCGAGGCCGCTATCAAGAACTTCAAGCCTGTGACCATTGACCCCTCCAAGGAGATCAAGGCCATTGAGGCTTTCGAGGCCAAGGCTGTGAGTAGATTTTTCTCCATCTGCCGAAGCTGAGGAACTTTCTTTTCGTCATATCGGATATTGTCATCGTGAGAATTGTGTCGAAATGTGAAAGGTCACGTCGGGAAGACGGCTAAGCTAGCCTGAAGGAGATAGCTCAGATTCGGAATCATAGATATCAAAAAACAGCCGATGAGACGCTGAGTGATGGTTGGGGGTCAGGCGTAGATGGGAAGGGTATATTTTGTTGGAACAAGTGTGGCTGGAGACGAGCTAGAGATTCTGTACGATCGTACAATGGGTCGGACCAACGGGTTTCAGACAGTCACGTTCCCCGTTCCTCATCTTCGCATCTAGACGCGGATAGGATGAATGAAACTTCACAAAACACGTTAGATCAAGGCTGACATCTCATATCTTCTTTGCTCTTTTCACAGGTTGCTGATGCTGAGGCCACCACCACCAAGATCAATTCCGAACTTGTTGACCTTAAGGCCACCCTTGCCAACATTGACGAGGCTCGACCTTTCGAGGAGCTCGAGGTTCGTTCTTCATTACTGTATTTTCTCATAAAGCCATTCAAAACGCTAATGCCGTTGTCTTGTTTCTGGCTTTGCCTTTGCCTTTGCCTTTGCCTACCGGGCTTGCTCCAACACAACCCATCTTTTGAATTGCCATTTTACAGAACTCTGACTTCACCAAGGCTATGCCCGAGATCACCCGAACGGTCGATGTCATGGTTTCTAAGGGAAAGTGGACCATCCCTGGTTACAAGGAGAAGGTTAGCACAAACGTGGTCTCCTTTCCGCTCATTCTGTCCTTGATTCTGATACTTTTTCTTGTTTCATACATCTCCATTCAGTTCGGAGATCTCAACGTTCTTTAAGTGGCCTGATGACGTTATTTCACTTGACCTGTCAAGAAATTGTTCCAAATTTGTCGCGAAGGAAGGGAGTAGGAGTAGATGGGATGGTGGATGGTGTCTTTTCTCTTTCCAGAGCATGACGTCGATTCTTTATCTAGACCGATGCCATGTTCTTTCTTCTCTTTTTTTGCTTTTCATGCAAGATCGATCAGTCTGATATGTGGAGTGGAAAGAAGAAAAGAAGCCAAGATGAGAAGAGCAGTCATATATATAATATACATAAGAAGAGAAACCTTGGCCCCTCGTTCATCTCATTCGACGTCTTTTTGATTCCCTCGCTCCTGTTTCGTTGTTAGCTGCTGAGGAGACTTTGATCTTCCTTGCTGCCGCCGTCGCCGCTGCTTGAGTTCGAGTTCGGGATTGAGATCTTGGCGTGGGTAGAAGGGGAGGAGGAATTGAGTTGATTTCATCCTCTACGTCGTCCCTGTCCTCATCTTCGTCCTCGTCCTCATCCTCATCGCCACCATCCTCGTCATCCTCGTGCTCCTCTTCTCCGTCATCTTCATCATTGTCTTCGTCCTCATCTTCTTCGTCTAGATCAGATCCTCCTTCATCCTCGTCGTCTTCGCCCTCTTGGTTATCTGCATCTTCGTCTTCATCATCGTTTCCGTTCGTGTTTCCGTTCACCCCTTTCCCTCTACTTGCTGCTCGATTGATCGACGTGGGTGCTTCCCCATGGTCGGACGGCTCACTATCTGTTAATTCACTCTCAGCGGCTAAACCTAGAAGATCAGATTGGTCGATCTAGAGAAAACGTGTTCGAAAAGCCTAATCAGTTGAGGGGTTTTTTTTTGTTTTTTTTTTCTTTGCAGATATCATCAAGAGAGGATGATATTGATGATAACGGCAACGCCGGAGACCCTGACGGCAACAACAACAGCGACACGTCCTCTCACTCGCAGATAGAAGATTGGAAAGATGAATGAACGCTCACATGGATATCACTACCGTCGTCCTCCACATCATCTTCATCTCTAGACCCATTCACGCCTTGGCCGTTATGGCTGCCGTTGACGAGGCTTATCTCCTGTACAGGCGGTAGAGGTGGTGGAGTGGTTGATCGGCCGAGGTAGTACAACAATGAGGGGCGATCCCGAATGTTGGTGTATGCCGCTTGGAGAAACGAGCTGATTCATTTCCGGATGTAGAAGAGCAGGGGAGAAAACATGATGTTGAGATCAGCCTGCTTGGCTGCTTGGTCGAGAAAAGTATGAGGAAGGACGAACTCATTCTGGAGTTGGACTTGGTTTAGTTTGTCAAGAGTGATGGATAGCTCTTTCAATCTGGTTTTATTGAGCTTGATCGGCCAGAGAAGCAAACATCAGTAAACAAGAAACGGCGTATCTTCAGTAACAGGCGTGTACGAGGATTGAGACTATCGTACTTGAGTGACTTCATCAAACTGATCTCGCACTGGGATGTTGATCAATTGTAATGAGAGGAAGAGAGACATAACCCATCCAGATGAAAACTGTGTCAGTGTTCAACATCGTCCGGTCGACCTTCCGATGAGATCATCAAGCCAGACAAAGGCACATACGCATCATGAATCTGATTGAACAGAAAAGAATCCCCCCAAGCCAGAAAGGAAACACGCAATCAGTCTGGGTACGTTCATATATCGACGAGTCAACCTCAAACGAGATAGATAGATTTGGGATGTACTTGTCTTTGAATCGGTTGGGCGCGTCTACGGGAGGTTGTTCTGACGGTCTCTAGAATCAACCGTGTTTCCAAGAGAAGGAACATCAAGATATATCGGCTTTATCAACTTTAGGTCTTGCTCCGGATGGATTTACCTTCGAAAGAATGTGGACAACAGACTTACTATCGAGGTCTTTCTTCCTCCTCCAACACCTCGTCCAACACCTTGCTTAGAGACTCTCTTCCGACTTGCCGTCGGCCATGCTGGCTTTGATTCTCCCTCCGCTAGAGCGTCCGATGTCTTGTTCTCCTTTTCCTGTTCCGACTCTTTACCCTTTCCTTTCGGTCTCGACCGTCCTGCTGTTTTGGCTGACTCTTTCCCTGGCTCGCCAGGAGTAGATTTCGAATCCAGCCCGGATTCGTGTGCGGCGCTCTGCCGAGATCTACCTCCTCTGGAGGCCGCCTTCAGCTTTGGCGTGGTCGACACAACGGGTTCTGGAATAGGGTATGGATCAGCCGGAAGTCCGGCATAGGCTGATGTACTAGGCATGTCCACAGAGGGCTCTGAGATAGCAGAAGGTGATCCATGTTGAGCGGGAAGCGCCATGGCTGATGGTGGTTGATGGAGAGATGGTCACTGAAAGAAGGAAAACAAGTGAAGGCTTAATTTTCTGGAATCGGCCGTTCTGAAACTCTTGACGACCAACCACTAACAACCAGCCAGCCGGTCGGCGAGCCCAACCCTCTCTGCGTACATCATGACGGACAAGCAGCCTTCTTCGTCCAACGGGACAGCCGTCAATGGCATAGAAGCTCCTCCGACGGCAGCCCAGCTGGCGGCGTTTCAAGCACGGGCGGATCTATCGGTTATCATGCTGAGAAATATGATGGGCAAGATGGTCAAAGGTTGGGTTCCTCCGACGGCCGAAGAGTTGAACCAAACGTGCGTCCTCTTCCTCGTTCTCTTCCTTTTTGAGTGGTGATCCTTTGCTTGGCTCGTTCTTTCGTGTCAAGTGGAGGATGACTCTTCGTAGACTTGTCAGTGTTGTACTCGGAAAGATATCGATTGGGATGACCATCAAGGATACCCAATCGTCTAGCATTCTTTCATTTTTTCCTTCACTCTTTCTTGACTCTTGTTTCATTCATGTTCTATCCTGGTTACATTCGAATACAAAAGGAAACAGACCCGTTCTGCTCCAAGATAGAGTACTGATCTACATCTCTGTTTGACCGTTAATTTCTCGTTGATAGCGGTCCTCAAGTCAAACCGAACGCAACCCGTAAACTCATCAACAAACTCGTACCGCGCTCTTCTGCTTCTGCTTCTGCTTCTACTACTTCTTCTTCTTCTTCCTCTTCCTTTGCCTCTCCGTCGTCTGCTACCACTTCGTTCGAGCAGCATCAACAGTCACAGCAGAACAACAAACGATATCGATCGTCTGCTGTAGCAAACTTGATCAACCAGCCCGCTTCTGACGCGGCCGGCACGGTCAACGGTACCTCCAACAGCAACGGTGCAGGCTCGAAACGACCAGGACGCGACAACCAAGACTCGGATTCGGACGAAGACGAAGCTGAATCTAGATCGAGGGCTGTGGGAAAGAAGGCAAAGTTGTCGAACACAGGGATAGATCAGTTTGGTGGGAAAAAGAAGAAGAAGAAACAACTCCAACAACAGCAAGTAGTACCACCACCGTCGTCGCTGCCGCCGACGGCGACGGTGGTGGTGGAACCTGCCAATGGAACTGGAAAGAAATCGAAAGACACGAAGCCCAGCCTCGAATCGAAATCCAAACAAGAACAAGAACGGGAGCAAGAACAGATGAACCCGTTCCGGTTGTTTGCTTCTCCAAAGACTTTATTGTCAAAACCGAATCCCGTGTCCAAGTCTCCGTCTACGTCCACTGCTGCCTTTACCTCTGCGTCTACGGCTGCATCCAAGTCTACGTCAATACCGGCTTCCTCAACGTCATCAACATCGGTTACCGCGACCTCAACAGCAGGGGTGGGATCATCTCCAAAGAAGCAGCAGCAGCAGCAGCAACAACAACAACGACCAACCGCCCTTCTTAATCTAGGCCCTCACTCGACCGATGTTTCTGAGACTCATAACCCAGACCCTCAACTTGAGGGCCAAGAGAAAAAGAAAAGGAAGCGAAAGAACAAAAATAAGAATAAAAACAAAAACAAGACTGGTGTCTCAACAGAAGGCGAGAATAAGGATGAGGGCGAAGGTGAAGGCGAAGGCGAAGAGGAGAGAACGTTGTTGTTTGATTAACAGATCTATTGAGATAGTAATGAAAATCTCTTGTTACAACAAAAAGAAGGGAAGCTTCTTGAATGAATCATGGACCCGTTCTTTCCGTCTGTCTGAGGCAAGGCGAACAACCAAGAACACGATCTTGTTTGAACCGGCTAACTTTCCGTTGAGATGCGAATACAATCTCAAAACCACTGAAGAAGGTAGAAATGATCATTGTATCACATTTCCTTCGAATGAAATTGAATCAAGAAAGGAGGGCGGG
>MVAH01000229.1:0-27345 GCA_014825575.1 Phaffia australis
TTTTTTTTTTTTTTTTCCAATTTTGGTGAATTTCAATTTTTGACTTTTCTTTCTCTTCTGCTCTGTTCGTTTCTTAATCCAATAGGTACCTCAAGGACGACACCCTCGCCCTCATCGGTTACGGATCCCAGGGTCACGGACAGGGATTGAACGCCCGGGACAACGGTATCAACGTCATTGTCGGTGTCCGAGAGAACGGAGAGTCGTACGTTCTTTGTTCTTTTCTTTCGATCTTTTTTCTCTTTCCGGAAAGCAGATTCTCATCCCCTTGATCATCTTGTTTTCTGCTCTCATCTTCTGCTTCACAGCTGGAAGCAGGCTCAGGAGGACGGTTGGGTCCCCGGAGAGAACCTTTTCTCCATCGAGGAGGCCATCAACCGAGGAACCGTCATCATGAACCTCCTTTCTGATGCCGCCCAGTCCCAGACCTGGCCCCAGATCGCTCCCCTCATCACCAAGGGAAAGACCCTTTACTTCTCCCACGGTTTCTCCGTCGTCTACAAGGACGATGTCAGTCTTTTTGCCTCGTTCAACTCGTTTTCGCCCAGAACGGCAACTAACTTGTCTTCCTTTCTTCCTTTCAGACCCACGTCATTCCTCCCACTGACGTCGATGTCATCCTCGTCGCCCCCAAGGGATCTGGCCGAACTGTCCGAACTCTCTTTAAGGAGGGTCGAGGAATCAACTCCTCCATCGCCGTCTTCCAGGGTATGTTTGCCTTCTTTCCTTGTCTTCCTATCAATTCAGCAACGGTCTGACCCGTTATTCTCTTGTCACCTACCAACTTGCAGACGTCACCGGTAAGGCCAAGGAGAAGGCCGTCGCTATCGGTATCGCCGTCGGATCCGGTTACCTTTACGAGACCACCTTCGAGCGAGAGGTTATCTCTGATCTCTACGGAGAGCGAGGTGTCCTTATGGGAGGTATCCAGGGAATGTTCCTCGCCCAGTACGAGGTCCTCCGAGAGAACGGACACACCCCCTCTGAGGCTTTCAACGAGACCGTCGAGGAGGCCACCCAGTCCTTGTTCCCGTTGATCGGCAAGTACGGTATGGACTACATGTACAACGTGAGTTGTTTTCCTACAGTTTCCTCCGAGGCTTCCCATCATGCTCGCAGCTGACCCATCTGATATACTCTTCACCCTCTCTTCAGGCCTGCTCCACCACCGCCCGACGAGGAGCTCTCGACTGGGCCCCCAAGTTCTACGAGGCCAACAAGCCCGTGTTCAAGGACCTCTACGCCGCCGTCAAGGACGGATCGGAGACCCGACGATCGCTCGAGTTCAACGGCCGAAAGACCTACCGAGAGGACCTCCAGAAGGAGCTCGACGTCATCAACAACCAGGAGATCTGGGTTGCTGGAAAGACCGTCCGACAGCTCCGACCTGATCAGGAGAAGTAAACTTGGAGAGATTATCCTTTGACGTTCTCTGCTCCTCTTTTTCTTTTCGTGTTGTTCTTAGTCTAGATCTATTTGTAAAAAGCCTCTCGTTTACGTTAGAAGCACCATTCCCTTTTCTTACTTTTCCTTCTCGGTCTCTTTTGTTGTCTTTTTTTCTTGAAGAGATTTTCTTTTCACAAAAACACTCCCCCTATGATCGACTGTTCACTCGCTCTTATGACACGCTTTCTCTTTCTCTTTGATGAACCCCTCACATCTATTGTTCTCATCACATCGTTTCAATCGGAACACGCTTCGCACGAAGACAACTTATGCCGATGTGCTTGTAAATCTGGACATGTTGAAAGCAAAGAGAAGAAAGGAAACTGGAGATATATCTTGGAAAAAAAAAAAAAATTCTTGAAGAGGCAGCCTAACCGCGCTATGAACGATTTGAAAAGCTGACCGCGTTTCACGTGTTAAGAACGTTAACTCAAATTTCGATTTCTCTCCTCTAACCATCCATCCCTTTCCTCCTCACACCCTCTTCTCCTCGCAACCATCGGCTCAATCCGTCTCTGGACGAACTAGGAGCAGAGCAGACAAGAAAACTAATAGGAGAGGATGTCGCCAGCAGAGAAAGAAACGCCGAGTGTCAGAAGGCTCCATATCGCAGGCCTGACGAACCCTTCGTTGAGCCATCAGGATCTTACCAACAGATTCTCTTCGTTCGGCGTCGTTCACGGATTGGATGGTGTTGGGCCCGATGGGAATGGTTCGTCTGTGATTCCTTGGGATATCTGCTTGCTCATCTCTCTAGTTGCTCACTCAAGAAAAAAACACGTTCTCAACGCGGTGTACGGACGGACGGAAACATAGGATTCCCACGATCGTTCGTCTATATGAACCTGAGCACAACGTCTAGTCAACTCCAAAGGGTGACTTCCATCCTTACCGGTTCGACCTGGAAGGGGATGGTCCTTCGAATTCAAGAAGCCAAACAGTCGTATACGTCTAGATTGGAGACCGAACGTGCCGTCATCCAAGGCTTGACCGATGGATTGACCGACAAGGAGAGAGAGAAAAAGAAAGAAAAGGAGAGAAAGAGGAAAAAGGCAAAGAAGGAGAAAGGAGGACTCGTACCTGTCAAGTTATCGAGAGGCGTCCAAGGAGTAGAGAGGAGTGACATGCAGGTAGTTGATGTTGAGAAGGCAAAGATCAAGAAGGTACGTCTATAATCTTTGTCTTCTTTGTCTTCTTTGTCTTCTTTGTCTTCTTCTTTTCATACGTCTTGCTGGTTCTCTCCTCATTTGTTGAGTCTTCAGTTGGAACTGCTTGCTAACATTTTTTTTTGTATCAAACACGGATCACGAAATCAAAGCACTGGCATATCACCCCCCTTGGACACTTGATCCATCCCGTTGTCTTGAAACCACCTCACCCGATTCCTAAACCTAGCTTACCCCGACCTACATCCGACCTTCCACAGGATCAACTTCCTACATCGAGCACGACGTCACTCAAACGAAAATCGAGCTCCGGTCGAAAATCTGCTGATCCCCCGAAACGAGCGCGAACTGTGGTGGTCGACCCTAGACGATACAACCGAACTCACCTAGGTGAGCAAATGCTAGGTGACCCCGAGATGGACGAACGGTCAGATACACGTTCCAATTGGGTATGCGAAGAAGTCGAAGGCGAGAACGGGGTTGTCAGGTGGGTCAACGTAGACCAAGGTCAGGGTCAGGACTACGAGGAGAAGGTGGTCGTCGGTAGGCAGGAGCGATTGAGATTGGTGTTGGGTTTGATCTCGGAAGAAACGGGATCGGATATGAAAGAACCGTCTAGGTGGGATACCATCGAACCGTCGCAACCGAACAAACTCGATCAGATATCAGAGGGTCTTTCCAATGACGAAGAACAGGACGGGGACGACGAAGAAGAAGACGAAGAAGATGACTGGATCCCGTTGGGAGAAGATGCAGATACACAAGAACAGAAGGATTCCCTCCTTCGAGATTCGTCTTCGCCTGAGCCTCCGATGGAGCCTTTGATGGCTGCCGGAAGCGAATCGTCCTCTGATGAGGATGTTCTCGACGATGGCGAAGAGAAATCTTCCAATCTTACTATCGCCTCCAACTCGACTCCCAAACCTGCTACAATCTCTTCTTCTTCTTCTTCTACGCCGACCATCAAATCAAATCCTACTCTCAACACTGCATCCGAGCCCAAGCAGCCTATCGGGCTGCCACTCATGATTGACAAGACAGATCCTCTATACCACCAGATTGCCCAGGAGAAGAAACAAGGACTCAACGTACTTTCCTCGCTTGGATTCTCCTTCAATGACGACGATGAGGAGGAAGATATCGATATGGGACAAAGAGATGGAAAGAGTACAAGTAAAGAAAAAGGAACGTTGTCCTTTGATTCAGATGATGACGAAGATATCGGTTTGGCGCCAACAAAGATTGTTCTTCCATGGGACGATGATGATGACGAAGACGACCTTGAGGAAGAAGAGAGCAAGATCGTCATCCTTCCGGTCGACAAGGAGGTCAAACGTTCTATCAAGCCAGTCGCTAATCAGGATTCGATCCCCCTTCCTGTATCACGTAAAGAACAAGGAAAGGAAACGCTCGAAAAAAAGGTTTCCTTTGCCGACCCTCCTCCGTCTAAGGATGATGTTGAAGAGGACGAGGACGAAGAAGAGGAAGGAGAGGAGTTGGATCCGATTGAGCTGGCTATGAGAGAGCTTAGAGGTTGGGGCGCCTCAGAAGAACCAGAAGAACAAGTTGTCCAAGGAGAAGGTGTGATGAGGCTACGAGGAGGAGCGGGAGACGATATCGATATGGAGGATGAAGAAGAGAGAAAAGTAAAAGTCAAAGTGAACCAGTTGAAGGGACTGTTTGCGCCTTCTGCTGAGGAGAGTACGTCCCTTCCTGCCCCTCATGTTCATTCTGTTTATCAGAGCTCTAAAGAGGTTGACATATATGGAGAATGATCACTGATCGATGTTCGATTTGTTTCCATTTCTGCTTTCTACAGCTACGTCTTTCTCTTTAGGTCTAGATCTTGACATTGATACGGAAGCCGAGGACCCTACTCTGACGGCATCATTACCAACACCCGCCCCTCTTGCTCCTTCCTTGTCCACTAGCCATCACCGATCGGCAGCTCCTGTCAGCCAACAAACATCAAGCCAAGCTCCATCGACCGTATCTTTCAGACCCGATACAGAGGTCCCCTACTTTTTCCCGTTCCTTCATCTCGAACAAGCAGAACGAGCTAAAGGACCGAAAATTCAGGCAAAGAGCGTTTTGGAGTTAGAGAGTGGGAGACCGAGACCTGTTTCCGGATTCTGGAAAGTAGATACAGAGTCCGTTCTTTCACCTGATTTTTTTCTTTTCTTTTTCTTTCGGAGTTTTGGCCATACCCGATTTACTGATCCACAATCATTTGTTTTAAATTCTCATCAACTTAGAGAGCAAGCCCAACAAAGATGGGAGACTGAGCATCTGGAATTGACAAGAGAGTATAAGAGAAGGCATCGTGAAGCTCGGAAACGAAGAAAACGTAGAGGTGGAGCTGAAGATGAAGGCGAGGAAGAGGAAGAGAAGGAATAGTTCTTCAGTTTTCTTCCACATGGATCAATGGTCCTGGTTTTCTCATTCGTTGAGGAAGTTCTACTCCTTTTTGTCCTAATTGGTTTGTCATTCTTCCTACTGTGCCAGAGATACAAGCCTGAGAAAGGAGAACATCAAATATTTAAGATTCAAGCGACCAAACGCAAAAGCCAAGAGATCAAAATTAAGAAAGCACCAAAGACCCTAAAAAGATTCATACATTGTCCCACTCCTCCCACTCCTCCCTCTCACGTTCTCTCATGAACTCTCTCATGAATTCTCTGTTCCTGCACTTCAAGCATCCTCCTCCAGTTCCTCTCCCGACTTTGTTTCTACTTCGCCGGCAGCAGTAGCCACTGTTGCTGTCTTCTTTGCGCTCTGCAATTCAGCATAAGTCTGTCCGTTTCGTCTCGCTCGGATTTGGTTGGGTTTGTCGGAGGACTCGAGCCCAGCATTGAAGGAAGACCTTGGGTTTGCAGCGTTATTGTAGGACGAGGCGTGATGATGAAGGATTCCGATCACCTATTTTACAAAAGATAATGATTTTGCACCGTGAAGATCCAGAAAGAACGAAGCTTAGATACATAGAACAATGAAGAGATGATGACAAGATCGCCTTACCTGGTCGTAGTCGGCATCACCATCATCTGGCTCAACTGGCTCTTTTTCTGCATCACTGCCTTGCGTGCTTTCAACTCTACTTTCCGCTCGGGAGCTTCCTTGACTCTTCGACCGCCTTCGTTGACGGGCAGCTCGATCTTCAGCAGAAGAAGCAGCGGACCAACCAAAGAGCTTCTCATCGATCCAACTCATGGGCTGTAGTGAATTCGGAATGGATGCGATATAAAGCCTACTATGAGACTTATACCACAACAACGAGCACGTTATCGGATACGAAGATAGAATGAAAATACACGTACATGAGAGAAGATATTCTGCGCAGTACTCGATCGACTTCGATCGGCCGAGACGGGTTGAACAGTCGCTGCAGGTTGGATTCGACCTTCGTCAAAGTCTTCGTACATTAAAGGACCAAAGTGCTGTTTTGACAGAGAAACAGTTCAGACAAGATTCAGCTTACAGTCAAATATTTGTGGTTTCTAACAAAGTTGACAAAAAAAAAATCGCACGTTGATGACCTCTGTGAGCTCTTCAGTGAGAGCCATCCTCATATCTCGAGTTTTTCTGATGACAACATCGTTTCCTGGAATGAGGTTGATAACCAGTGGGCGCAGAGACCTGATTGTTCCACCATCAAGAGAGTGAACCGTTACAAAGTTCATGTCTGAGTCAATCTTCTAAGGTCGGTTCCCGTCACGCAGAAGAGACATGAATTCAAACTTACTTCATAACATCCATCGCGGCCTCTCCGAACTTCAACGAACTCATGCCCGTGAAAGGGAGACCAAGCACGACCCAAACAGGCATCCACCAGACCCATCGAGTTGGCGCATCCCACCTATAAGCCAAATACGTTGCCAGAGCGGCCCAGAAAGCGTAGGTGATAGGAGTCAGGACGAGAGAGACAAGCACTTTCCATGTAGCAAGAACGTCTCGGCCTGCTAGTTTGACAGTTGATTCAGCCAAAGCCGCTAGTAGAGTGCAATCAAACGTTTGTAACAAAAGGTAGAAGACAAGTCAGTCATCATGAAACTTCGGTACTTAATTAAAAACGTTTCGAGGTACCTTTCGCCTTTTGGTGACTAATGTACTTTGCTGTCAAGAAGATTGGCGCATGCAGGATCACTCCTGGTAACGCCAAAACACTCCAGGCTCCCAACAGTCCCACTCGGTAAGCTAACAGCCCAAGGGACCTCAACCCTGCTCTCGTCGCTCTCTCGACTTGATGATCTCTGAGTCCTAAATCTCGAAGAAGTCGATTGTATTGGATGATGTGTGTTCGCAGCGCCTGGACACGGGGTTCGTGCTCGTAATGCATGTAACCCTCGACAAACCGTTTGTTGAGTTCAACAATTCGACCCAAGGTAAGGTTCTGACCGGGCGTTTTATAGAGTCGTCGGGCGGCTTGGATAACCTGAGGGCGCATGGCGTTCACAACAATGTCAGCTTCAGTATGAGGAAAACGACAGAGGTCAGGAGGTCGAAAGAAAGAAAAAAAATACGAACCATGAGAGTTTCCCAATCTGGTGCTCGAAGGGTCACTGTCTTCAACCCATCGTAGATCATCTCCAACAATTTGCCGCACGCCTCTCTTTTCTCTTTCCCTCCCTTTCCAAACTCTGAGACAAGCTCTGGCGGAACGTCCATCGGAGTACCAAACTCAATAACAGCTCGAGATCGAAACTTGTGCGCATGGAAATAAGACAATCCGACTGGAACAATCTTGATTTTGACAGTAGGATCAGCAGCCATTGCACCCAGAGTCATCAATGTCACCCCAGCCTTTAAGGGTAAGAGATCTGTTCGGTCGTGAGATCCACCTAAGATAGTTCAGTTTGGGTGTAAAGCAGAGGAGTAAATTTTAGTGCTCGAAGCCATGTCTTTCTCCTTTCATTCAGACTGCTAAAGCTTAGACATACCTTCTGGAAAAATACAGATTGCCTTCCCCTCTTTCAACCGTTTGTACACCGCTCCGTACATGTCATGTTGATCCACATGAGGCAATATCTTGTAACTTAACCGACCGTTTTCTCCTTCTTTTCTGACCCTTTCCGTGACTTTCAGGGTAGCACCACCTTCCTTCGTAGGGACACAGAACTCTCGCTTGAGCCTGACTTCCGTATCAGAAATGACCTCGTTGATCTCGGCAGATGCGCTTCCCAGGGATTTGCTCAGAGCAAAAGTCGATTTGGGTTTGATTTCGGTCGTGAATTTGGTGCCTTCACCAAGGATGAGAAGAGGGTCGGTAGGTGAGAGCATGATTTTGCCTGAACCAGGACGAGCATAATCAAATGCTCGAGCGACAGGAACTATGATGGTGAGAAAGCGCGAAGAAGAAAAGCTCTTTAAGCGATGTGACACAAGAAAGGAAACTTGAATGAAGAAAGAAACGAACTACTATCCATTGCACGAGCAGCTTGGCCAACAATGGCTACGTTCAAACTCTACACATCCAACCCGAAAGATAGTAATAAGAAAAGTAAGCAATTATTGCACGGTAGAATCCATGCCTCTTGTCACCCAACCCACTCAGCTAGATTAGAGGGACTTGACAATCTTGATCATAAGGATTAGAGACAGACCTTGGCTGCAATCAAAGTACCGACTTTCCTTCTAGTCTCTCTATAGATCTCGGAGAAAACTAAGATAGGATCCAAAAACTAATAAGAAACGTGTAAGCAAGAAGTATGAAACCAAAAATACCATCAGTTGAGATCTCTCAAAGTTACATTGGTCATCTTTGGAAACAGTTTACCTGATTGTTATGGGGCGCAACGACGAACAAAACTGGTCCTTCTCGAGGGATGTTGTAAGCTCCTCGAGGTTTGATTTCTCTAAAGAAGAGGTCGACAACGAATCGCCCTTGCAGGTGTCGAGTTACGTTACGAGACGATTGTTCGGTTGTAGAGTGAGTTAGTCTCCGCTCCTACACACACATGACAAGATTGCTGGCCCAAACGAACTGATACACACAAAAGGCGAGAACAATCTCGTAGACAGATAATCCTATCATCTTTCCGAAGAAGAGGAGATCCCTTTCAATTGCTAAGTATCGTGTATGATAGGAGGTGTTGTAAGGAGATAGGTAGAAGAGAAACTCAAGCAGTAAGCAGCCGTTAAACGCCACTTGCCACATGCTACTTGTCACCTGAGCATCTCATGGGGATCAAGGCTATGCTAACTATAAACTAGGGATAACGCCTAATAGGTTCTCTAATCGATTAATCAATTCACACCATGTGTGCATCCTTTGGACCAATGTTCTATCAAAAGAATGTGTCGAAATCTATTCATCTCATAGATATCTTGTCGACAGAATGCTTCTCGAAGTCCATCAGCTCCCAAACAGCTACTCTTTTGTCCACACCACCGGTGGCCAACCAATGATCTCTAGCAAGAGCTTGCCTGTTGATTTTCTTTCCTTCCTTCTTGTTGGCATCATCGCTATCCTCGTCCTCATCCGAAGAGTCACTGTCGGTACCAGAGTCTGCTTCTGGAGGCGTATGAGATCCGGTTGCGCTGAGATTCGTAGAGGTTGCCGACCGATGAGCAAACGAGAGAATATGACAGGTGTCTCTGTGGTACGACAGTGTACCTAATGATTTAAATGACTTTGTGGAGAATAACCGGACGCTGTTGACGCAGCAGAAATAATCGTAAATGGATAGGAAGCCATCAGTCAAGGACCCTATCAGAGAGAGAAGAGAGGAAGAGAGCTGACTTTCCGTCCCACCCAGCAACAGCGCACACTCGGCCTGTACCGTTGATATGAACAGAGGCATTCCCGAGTTGATTGATCTTGAAGGTTTGAAATCTCGGTGAACTTTCTGGGCGGGAAGCCTGGTATGATTTGATACATGATGATCACTCTAGATTAGCGATCCCAATCGTAATGCATATCGTATCTCAAACAGAGCACAGAACATAAACACAAACATCTAGGTGATACTTTACGACCTGATGATCTGCAGATACAGATAACGCAAAGTTCTTTAGAGGAGATACCGCCAAACCCATCACTGTCAAGCTCTCAATTCGAGATTAGCTCTAACTCAGGAAGTTCTCCAGTTGGAAGGGCGTCACTGACCGGCTTCTTTGTGAATTTTTTCCTTCCATCTGCGCACCCATCTACTCTTTATCTTTTCTCCTGATGAATTCGACTTGATGGAGTGCGCATCAAGTCTGGCATCTGTTACATCTCCGGCTCTACCTTCGTACTCGAAAAATAGAACATGTCCTGACTCTGTCCCCGCTAACAGAGTCGTAGGTGTCAGAAAGTGAACAGACATGATGAGTCCTACAACAGGTGGTTCAGAACGAACAAGAAGAAACGCATCAGAGTCCGTTTGTCTGGTTACCAAGTAAAAATAGAAAAATAGACTTAAGATATACCTGTCTTCTCAGGATCGAGCGCTCCTCTGCCCAAAGAGGTATCCGGATTAGATGAAACAAAGCCTATCGCAGCATGTGGTCTTGTTTGGGATGGAAGATGGAAGATATCGATCTGAACGTTGTTCAATCCAAGACGAAGACGTAGGAAAGGCCCTCAAAGAGGAGTTTTTTGAGTCTAGACCAGAAGGAAAACGAAGAAGAGGAAACGAACTGTTTCTGAATCAGTCAGATTGGGCACCGCAACCCAAGCCTCTCTCCCTTCCCTTCCCTTTCCCTTCATGCTCGCGTCCTCTACTCCGATTTCAAGTAATGAGAATCGACAGTAGTTCAAGGCATTGATATCCATACTATACACCAACTTGGGAGGGGAACTTCTGGATGGTAACGATGCAGAAGACGAGGCGTTTCCAAGGACGGGGAGGATTTCCGGAAGCTCAAAAAGGTTTAGTTTGTTGTCCCTTCCTGAACTAAGAAAAGAGGTTGGGATATTTCTCATCAGCCCTGCGTTGTCTTCCTCTTGACAGATCAGATATGTATTTCAACGGAAGAATGAGAGAGGAGGGAACGAACGTCAGTAAACAACTCGCTCCGACCCATTCTTCTAACCCCAGAACACCATCCTCATGAGCTTTCCAACAAACGACCGTCCGTCTTGATCTTGTGTCCATGATTGTGACCCAGCCATCTGCATCGCCTGAATAGAGAAACTTATTGGATCTGGGTGAAAAGGAGAGAGTATTGATCTGTGCGGAATGAGACCGATTGATGAAGAGTGGGGTGGGAGAGGCAGAGGGCATCTGTTGGTGATGATAGTGATGATGATAGATCGCAGTCGAAAACAAACTGAAATTCTGACGGTCAAAGCCGGGGTGATGTTCTGCTCTTATTCATGCTGAAGTAATTGTACATCAGCAAAAAAAAATTCAACAAATAGGTGCAAGAGCACATCATATCTCTACAAGGAAATCAAACGACTCGTCTCAGACGATCTAATCAAGAAAACCTAAATGAATGGAAATTATGCAAAGTTGAAGAATAAATATTGATCTACACCAAAGATGAAGCAGCTCAGAGCTCCCCTCTAATCTTCTCCCAGAATGCTGTGAACCTGTTCATCCTTCTCGCGCTTTTTCCACCAAACAACTCTAGGCCTGATTGACAGTACCGAGTTATCACCTCGAAAATAGCAGAAATATGTCTGTGAAGACTGGTCAGGAGCGTTGAGAAAGATGATTTGTGTGTTGGATATGGAGTTGGGTTCGATTGATTTGTTGACTGAATCGCAGAAACAACCATAAGCGGTGAAATCGATGATGCAATCAATCAAGAAAGGAAGAAGGATAGGAAATGACGTACTGGGCTACTGCTACTATCTTCTTTAAATTTTGAACTCTTTTCGACAGCGGCTTCCTTCTCTCTAGCGTACATCTGTCGGAATGTCTCCACCGCCTGGAGAGACTCGCTGAACCGATGCAGGGTATTCATCAACGCTACGATCTCTGATCTAGACAGCAAGTTTGGATTGACTGCCGGACTGTTGAATTGAACGAAGAACATAAAAGAGAACGATAAAGATTAGCCCAACAGAATAAGGATCAAGAATGAATTAAGAAAAACTTGCTCTAGAGAGGATTCGTCCAACTCGAAAAGGATCTTTAAAGCCGTCCCTACACCGGCAACTTGGAGTTTACCCCATAATCTACATTTATCACATCCAACGCAGTCCATGATTCTCGAAACATTTCGGAATCGTTCTTTAAATTCTTCCTTGAGAATCTGTGTTTGTTCGCGAATTTGTATGAATAGTCAGCATTATGGATCGCTCAAAACAGGAAGCAGAAAATAAAACTGACTCTGGCATCTCCTCCTTGGAAGAGCTCGCCTTCATCAAACACCTCTTGTTTTCCTTCTCCATTTCCACCGCCTCTGCTAAGCTCGACGACCTTGCTCAACCCGATCTTTGTCCAAGCATCTGCATCCTCTTGCATGGTCCCCTCCGGTTGATACTTGGCCGCTTCATTTGACGGGACAAGTCCTTCAGGCAAGGGATTACCGGTGCACACATCGTAAGCCTCGAGGTACTTGCCTGCTCGAGAAACAGCTCGAAGAAGGAGAATCATGTTGAAGTACATGTTTTGGAGACGTTCTGGGTGGGAGGCAATTCGGTTGATGAAGCATGATAGGTTTGGATGCCAGAGACCGGTTTCTTGATCAAGAAATTCGTGACAGATGTGGGTAGAAATCGAGGCATGAAGACCTGTATGTTTTTGTGAGTTTTTTCAAAGGTCGGGTTTCGTTCCATCAGCTAACTATCTGACAGAGTTGAAGAGAAGAGCGTTTGGCGGTGGCATAAGACTCACCAGAGATAATTCGATAGTAAACCCTCTTTTCAATGCATTCCTCGTCATCCGTCCCTGTCCCGGACCTCATCTCCGTTCCAACACCTTCACTCAGGCCACCCAACCCAAGACCTGGCTTTGATACTAAAGGACTGCTAGTAGAGCTTTGCGATAATAATGTGCTAGAGAGTTCGGACAGGCCGAAGCAGTTTTCTTGATAGATTGCCGTCCAGACTTTGGCAGCGGATAGGCCAGCATACCCAGTAAACCGCTCAGGGTTGAGCGTTAGATCAACAAATTGACCCTCTATCGAGAGCAATGAGCACCCCATCAGAGCAAGATCAGATCAGTATGTGCGCGCGCGCAAAAAGGCAGGGTATCAAGGACGATGTGAAGAAGATCTGTCATTTACCATTTTGAGATTCGTCGTCTATTTGGCAGAAATCCTGGTCTCGGTAATGACAAGATCCCGGTTCCTGTCCTCGCTGTTGAAGGCAATTCGAGAGGAAGCATTGGCCAGTTGATTAAGAATTTGCTTGAGGAATCTACAGAAGGGAGTGAGTAAGAAAAGTGTGGGACTAACGTGAGAGGCAGATTCGCTGGAATGAGTGATGGAGCTCAATGCTGCTGCTCTCCATTTTTCTGGGATGTCCGACTGGGACAGCCGAGATATCGATCAAGAGTCACAGGTATAAGCGCTTAAGGGCATGCGGCTGGGATAGACGATCGTCTTGTTCATTCAGAGAACTCACTTCATTTGCAGTTTCGACACTGCAGTCTCTATTCATGCAGAACACATCCTCATACCAAAACGGACATTCTCGGTACAGGTCGATCTATCACATAGGTCATTAGAGCAAAGAGAAAGTGCTGACTCATTAGTCGACGATCGACATATCTTTACAAAGCACACCGGTCAAGTCGGAGAGATACCTTGTAAAACTTGAAAAATGGTGTCTGAACCAAGCGATGAAGCCACGGATACAGTTCCGAGTTGACGGCTTCGAGCGTCTCGTACTCGCATAAGGTGTTCTCTATTCGACCCGATGGCTGCGTGGGTACGTGTGCTTTGTCAACTTTGGTGTTCTGTAGAAGATGAAACGAGAAAACGGTGAGATCAGATCAGACGACAAACTCACACTGCAGTACCCTTTAACATCTGGCTTTGTCTCTAAAACGTTCTTGACTACGCCTGACCGAGGTTTGGCATCTGCACCAGCAAGAGGGTTTGAATAAAGATTAGGGGTGGTAGAAAAGGATGAGGCTGAGGCGAAAGTGATAAAGAAGAGATTAAGAATAAGCGATATCGGTGATATGAGCATGGCTCTTTTTCGTTTCGATAGAACAGATCCGTATGAGCACAGATTTGTGAAGTAGTAAGCTGAAAGATGAAGTTGAAAGTGAAGAGAGCAAAGAGACAAAGCTCAAAGAAAGAGAAGCGACGATGGAACCGGATGAGCTGGCAACTTGGATAAACATTCCGAAGTGTTTCCTGTTCTTCTTTCCTTGATGATGTAACTTTATTTCCCCATAGTGTTTATAGTCTTTCTCTCACATTTTCTATCGTCTCTCTCTCTCTCTCTCTCTCGTCTGGTACTCCTTTGGTAGGCCACTGAACGTGTCTTCTTCTGATCTATACTGCAATCATTGAGAAGGAGGAAGAAGGTCATCCATTCCATATGAAAGTTGGCTATGTATTGTTCTCCTTCTTTACACATATGTCTATATATCTCTTGGTATCCTCTTGTCCAGACTTCCATGTCATCTGTATGACATGGTCTTTTTACCTGCCAAGTATTACTTATCAATGACCAATATGCAGTCATCCCAAATCGTGGCTATGGCTAAGCTTCATGTTTCTTGATGGAAGACCAATACAGAGAGCAAGAGAGAGAACTATGATAAAGTTGTAATAGTTGACTACGAAACTTTGTAGTCGCTCTGTAATAAAACTAACATAAATTCACGCACGGACGCTCCCCCGCTCGGTCAACATCTCATTCGAAGCGTCTCGCTTTCCATCATCCTTTTCGTTTCCTTGCCATCTTCCTTTCAGTCTCTCATTTCTTCGCCTTCTTTTCAGCTGTTCTCTCTTCGATCTCTTTCTGCAGATCTCATATAGGCATACAGCTTTACCGTTTATCGTCACGCTCTTAAACAGAGGTTCTGCACTCATCTTCAAGATGGATCTCTCTCCGACCCATCTCGTTATATCCAATATCATCAATGTCACCTCGGGTTCGGTCGTTCTTTTACAAAAGAAAATGTTCTTTATCGTATGGTAGACATAGAGCTAACTTTAAGGTTTTTGTTCGAACACCTCGTCTTCTTTGTGGACGATAACTCAATCTGATCAACTAGCTATGAGAAAGAACTCACGATGGGCCCGTGCCTCATCTTATTCGGGCTCCGGCCTGTCGTTCGGTCGTCGGAACGATCTCAGGACCAGGAGTCTTGTCACGGGAGAAGACAGAGGCGAAACCGGGTTCGAAGGGGAAGAAGAACTCATGGCTGGCTTTGTCGAACTGAGAAGGACAGTGTTGGAGAACCCGAGAGGTTGGTTCATCGTTCCGAGTCTTCCAATCCCACGCCTTTGAAACGTCATTCAGCTCTCTATGTGCAGTGTATGCGGATATTGATGTCAAAGGCAACCACCTCGGACGTCATACACCAAGCCAATGTTATAGCTGACTTGGCACTCCTTACATGGTTATTTGTCTACAGCACTTCCTACGCTTCCTTCCTTGGTCGCACCTTTCCTGGCTCTCATCCGATCGCCATTAACGACCGGACCAATAACTTCCCATGCTCTCACCTCTCTGTTGTCTGTTCTCTCACTTTTTCCTACCTCCGGACCCTCTATGCCTGAAGATCTTCCCTACGCGCTCTCCAATGTATCTCACGCCATCACCCACTGCAAATTTGAGGCCTCCGACTCTCAGGGAGACGAGGTTGTCATGCTCAAGATTCTCAGCGTCATCTGTCTTCTGGTCGATAAATGGGGAGGGTCTCGAGACTTTGTTGCTCTAGGAGATAAGGAGGTCTGTGAAATGCTTGAGACCGGTCTAGGTTTGTGCTGTCAGATGAGACTTTCCGGTAAGTGGTCTCATTTCTATGTCAGATCTGTCAACTCGCTTGAGAATTGAGCTCGTGTAAAATCAACAGACTCAAAATAAAATACGTTTGTCGTCCGTTGTGGCTATAATTTCTCTCATCCTCAGAACTCCTTCGACGTACAGCGGAAGCGACCGTTCAATCGATGGTAAAAACTGTCTTTACCCACTTAAAGACGATTCCTGTTGTTGCGGCGGCGGCAGGGCCCGCTTCTGTTTCTGAATCGATAGAGACACCACAGGCAGGACCAATACAGCAGAACGGATCTTCAGAGGATACAGTGACTGGTGGGCCATCATCCACGGATCTTATCGAGTCCAACATAACCGATCAGCCGAAAGGCAAGGAGCCAGCAGTTGAAACTCTCCCTATCGAATCTCCTTCAGTCGCTCCATTCGTTCCCTACGGCTCGGCCACGCCGACGGAACTCATTCGCGTCCTCATCACCCTTCTAAACCCGGCCGACATTCAACACACTGATTCGATGCGACTTGCTGCCCTTTCTATATTGGGTGCAGCACTTGAGACCGCCGGTTCTACCGTTGGTGCCTGGCCAGAGATGAGGTCGATGCTATCAGACGAAGGATGCAAATACCTATTTCAACTAACGAGAGGTGATTCTTCCAACTTGTTTGCCAGCAGCTTGCGCGTCACTGGAATCCTATTCGGGACGATGCGCATTCATCTAAAGCCTCAGCTGGAGCTATTTATCAGTTACTTGATCGACCGACTGGCTCCTCCTCCATCAGCTCTCTATTCGTCGCAGTTGACAGGATCATCCCAACCAGGAGCAGCTGGAGAGTCATCTGCATCGTCAGTCACAGGAGATGTACCCTCAACAGTGTCGAGACCTTCGGGAGCCGGCTTTGGCGTGATCGCTAGTGAAGAGACAAGAGGACTGTTGTTGGAAGCACTCGCTCAGCTGAGCAGACAGGGTGAGAGCTTCTTAGTCGACCTTTGGATAAACTATGATTGCGATATGGACAGAGAGGATCTGTTCGAGAGAACTGTCGCGTTCTTAACCAGAGTTAGTTTTTATATCAATCTATCTACATCATGAATGATTAAATTGCTGAATGCTGTCCTCCTTCTCATGATTCTTCTTCATTTGAACAATGCGTCATCAACCGCAGGGAGTGTATCCTACATCACCAGGTCTTGGGCCGGATACCCAAACAGACTCCCAAACGATTTGTCTTCAGATCCTTCTTTCAGCGGTTCAGAGTATGGCTGCTCGAATCGATTCCGATGGAGATCCCTGGCCGGCTGTAAGTGTAACATCTCCGTTTCTATCAACGGTTCTTTTCCCGTCATTCCGGCCTGACACTGTATTCCATCGACGGTTCTTTCATTGTACAAATCGCCGATATCAGACTTTCCCTTCCTTTGAATCCCTGGTGAAGACAAAGGAGCGCAAAAGGATTCTTCTTGTCGGTGCCTCCCGATTCAATACCAAACCTAAGACCGGCTTGACATATCTAGAGGAACATGGTTTGTTGATCACCGAGCCTGGTCTGTCGAGAAATCAGGCGATTGCTAGCTTGTTGAAGAGCAGTCCAAGGTTGGACAAGAAGGTCTTGGGAGAATACATTAGTCGGCCGGAGAACATTGAGGTCCTGAAGGCGTTCATCGAGATGTTCGATTTCAACGGCGTACGTTAGAAAACCCTACTTTACCCTCAAAACTTGGTCTCGGATAACCAATTTCATTATATCGTCAGTTGATATTTAGGTCTGACGCTATCTTCATTGTGCTTGCATGTTTGATAGAAACTTGTGGCAGAGGCTATGCGGGATTTATTAGAAGCCTTCCGATTACCAGGAGAGTCTCAACAGATCAACCGAATCACGGAAACATTCGCCGAGATTTATTTTGCCTCTGGTCCCGGTATGTTCAGATTCAAAATAAATTCGTTTGCTGTATACGACAGCGTTCACCAGGTATCATCATCTAACTCCATGCGTTCTACCTGTTCATCAATCCTGAATAAACTAAAATAGCCGAAATTAAGTCGCAAGACGCAGTTTACGTGCTTGCCTACTCCATCATCATGCTCAACACCGACCTCTTCTCGCCTCAGGTTCGAAAACGGATGGCATTCGATGACTACAAGCGGAATTTGAGGGGTGTGAACGACGGAGTTGATTTCTCTGACTCATTCTTGGTAGGTGTCCTTCTACATTCAATTCATCTTGCTTTGATGGATAAGCTCCTCTAACGTGTACCATGAATCTGTACATCTAACACTCTGTGGATAACAATAGAGTGAGGTTTACGACTCTATCAAAAAGCGAGAAATCGTCATGCCAGAAGAACATACGGGACAACTCGGATTTGATTACGCATGGAAGGAGCTTTTGTCTCGAGCCCCCAAAGCTGGTTTGTTCATTTCAAACTACCGAAGAAATCGGAATGGATGCTCTAGATTTTTTGGTCGTTTAACTTATCGATGCTTCTCTTCTATAGGTCCTCTTTTGTCTTGCAACACTGCTCGATTTGATCGAACAATGTTTCAGTTGGTATCCAAGCAGATTGTTTCTGCTATCGCATATGCGTGAGTATAACTTGACAAACCACCTTTGCTAGGTACAAAATGATACTAATCACACATGCTTCCTTTCTGTCTTTTGATGATGCATAAGTTTCACGACGTTCAATGATGATTATACCATTCAAAAGGCTATCACTGGATTCCGGCAATGCGCAACTATCGCTGGAGCATTCCATCTACCCGACATGTTCGATCATATCGTCATGGCTCTTTCTCAGAGTAAGCTTGTGATCAACTTTTTTCTTGTTAGCAAACACAATCCTAACCACATACTGATCCAACCTTGTGGTGTAAAATTTCTCAGCTACTGGACTGTTGGATGAGCGAGACTCCTCTCAATCGTCTATCAATAACCCAGTTGTAGATGTAGAGGGCCAGTCGTTGACTGTCTCAGCACTTTCTGTTCGGTTTGGTACGAATTTTAAAGCTCAATTAGCCGCTGTTGTATTGTTTACCATCGCAAATGGAAACGGAAACTCTATCCGTGAGGGTTGGTCACAAGTGAGTCCAATGCTTCTGTTTCTCCAATTCTTAAACTTCCTCGTTCAAATCCAGTACTGATCAAACGCTTACGAGCGTATTCTAGATCTTCGAGATGTATCAGACTTTATTCCTTCACTCCCTCTTGCCTACGCCTATGCTTCTTATGGAAGATTTCCTAGGAGGTCAATCAACGATTCCCCTTCAAGTCTCCCCTCCTGTAGAAGCTCGAGAGCGACGATCGGACGTGGGCTTATTGTCCACTTTGTCTTCGTATCTATTAAGTCCGTATGGATCTAGTGGTGATAATTTGAGCGTACCAACATGTACGGAGGACGAAATTGAGGCCACGTTATCAACTGTTGATTGTCTAGGATCATGCCGGTTCGAGGAGCTATACAGCCAATTAACGTACGTATTCATCAAGATGCATTTAAACTGCGTTTGCGCTGGAGATCAGCCAAATCAAGACACTAAATTGGGGTTGTGCATTTCCTTAAAAGTCATCTTGAAGTGGATTCTCTACTTTGCGCTCTTCGAGCAATTAAAGATCTTGCCGACCGACGGTTGACTCCTCGAACAAACCATCTTCGTGTGGCTTCTCACGCGAGATTGAATTCAACCCGGGACGGCAGTACTTCTGGAAGGGATTCACCTGCTCTCAACCAGAGGGAAGCGCCTCTACCATACGATCCTGCTTCTGTATTCTTATTGGAGATGCTTGTCAGTCTGACAAGCCAGGCAAGGGACTTTGTGGCCGAAGTGTGGTACGTTCTCTTTTATTTCACCCTGCCCGTCGTATATGTGATATATCTCAACAAAAGGGCATGAATTTGAACCATGATACTCTGCTTGCAGGCCAATTGCATTCGAGCATATCTCAGTACTTCTCAATTCGGCCGGTCAACACAGCATCCTGTTAATCGAACGGGCCGTCGTCGGTTTGCTTCGACTATGCGTAGTGATCTCCACCGAGGTAAGATCATAATTTTCTTCGGTAATCTGGCTTATAGAGTAGTCCCGGATTATTAACTCATCATCTATCTTCAGCCCTCTCTTCGAGATCAGCTTTATGTTTCTCTGGACTTACTGCGAAGTCTACCGGGGCCAATCCTCAATTCCGTCTCGGAGCAGTTGATGGCCGGTGTCGCCAAGATCTTGGAACAAGACGCTAGCTTGATCAAGTAAGTCTCCCGAACGCAAACTCATTCAACGTATAGGTAGATTATATGCTGACCTAATATTTAAATTCAGGTCTCAAACCGAGTGGGGATTAGTTCTCGCTTTGATCAGAGGTTCAATCTCTCATCCTGAGGCGTCTAAAACCTCTATAGGCCTGATCGACAAGATCATTGCTGGCGAGCTAGGTCCCGGATTAACAGCTGACAACTTTGCGGGCATTGTTGGAATCCTGAACGAGTTTGCTAATTACTCGGGTATGACAAACATCAAGTCTCAAAGAGGAAGAAGAGGCGTTCAAAACGATGTGCAGTATGTAGTTTTTTTCCCGTCAATCTTGACCTCTTCTTGGCACACCCAATATTTAGTTCACTCACACTCTTCGGACACTTGGGGCAATTCTGTCTGTGGAAATGAAGTGAACCAGCTATTGAAAGGGCTTTACATGCTGTAGATACATTGTTCGAGCTCAAGAAGCCGATCATGAGCTTGATTGAAAATTCCAAAACTCCTTTTGATGAAGGTTCGTTGTATCTTTGACCTTTCTCAGTGTTCATCGAGTTCAATCGAGATTATCTCTTTTCTAATTGGTTTTGTTCTTGAATCAAGCTGTGAAACAATTCTATCTTCCACCGCTGAAAGCCCTGTCCCATCTCGTCCCTCATCCCTCTCGATCACTCCGAACGCGCGCCCTCACATATCTCCAACGAGCCCTGCCCGGGTCTCCTGCCGTACCACATGACCTCCACTCAATTCATCTCGCTTTCCAATCAATCTTGTTCCCTACTCTCGACGAGCTTCTGAAACCCCAGGTGTTCTTGCAGGATCCTCAAGGGATGGAAGAGAGTAGACTCAAGCTTATGGGGCTGATCTGCAGGGTTTTCCTAGTGTTCTTGAGTGAAGCCGATGAGGTCGATAAGATTGAGAAGCTTGAGGGGGCTGAGGATAGAGATAAGTCTCTCAGAGAACTTTGGTTGGAAGTGCTCGAATGTTTGGATAGACTCATGAATTCTGAGAAACCAGATCAAGTAGTGCGTATACGATATTCTCGGTCACTATATGTCGAGGGTCAAGACTCCTGACACACGTCTAATCTCTTTCTCCTTCCAGTACGAAGCCGTGCCAGAATCGTTCAAAAATCTGCTCCTTGTTCTTCACTCTTCGAACCGACTGCTTCAACCGACCTACCCTGACCAGAGAACGGAAGTTCAGAAGGAATTCTGGGCAATAACAGTCGAAAGGACAGAAAGGTTCTTGCCTACATTCATAGATGGATTGTTTGTTCCAGAGCAGCCACCTATAGAACTACCTTCGGGACCATCAGCAGATGTGGACGAGCAGGCACCTGTCGGTGAAGATGTTGTTGAGGAAGAAAAAAGAGAAGATGAGAAGCAGTAGGAGGAAGACCTCTTTCTCTTCTCGTTCCCGAAAGGTTTTCCATCTCTGCTTCTTTGCCTCGTTATTTTCTTTAGATTTCCTGTTTGTGGCTTCTCACTTTGGGTCTTCAAAGTTTTACTATTATCTTCATCCGGTATCGCATAAATGTCCCTTGTACCTATCTCCCATATTACTCTTAGCAACCGCCCAGATGAAGAACCGAAAGAGAGACATCCGATGACTTGTTGAAAAAGTCCATTGATTTGGTATGAAGTTTACAATCGATACAGATTTTACGATGATCCGAGAGAAGTCTAGTGCGCAAGAACGACATGTTTCCGGAATAACGAAATAAGTTGATTATGATGCGTTGAAGTGAAATGAAATGTGTACAGATGCGTGTTGAACGTCTTGCAGAGAGTCAAGTGGTACAGACGGGTAGAATGTCAAAGCAACAGATGATGGAAAAAGAAAAAGAAAAACAATCTCTAAGTCTAGATAAGCTCTATCGAACTTCAGGAGCGTTGTACTCGTATCGTTCGTAGAACGTCTTGGCATCCTTCGTCTAAGGCATGGGGGAGAAAACTTGTAAGGACGAATGATTGAAATTGAGCCAAGAGATGAAGGAGTTAAAACTTACATCGCTGGTGCCCCTGGCTCCTCGTTTAGGACCTCCGGCTTCTAGCTCTAGCTTTTTCCTGAGCGCTCTATCATCCTTCAACCACTCTAAAGCGACGCCCAACAGATCGGATCCTCTCTTATCCTGACCTGCGAGGGAAGAATCATCTTTGGCAGGGGGCCAGGCGATGGGAGGTTGAGGGATGGAACCAAGTTGCATATGGATCACTTGAGTAGGGAAGATGTCCAACCCGTCGAAGATGTGAGTGCAATCTGGAGTCCAAAAAGTTTGATTTAAGACAAGGAGTCAGCTTGGTTTTGAGAGCATGAAGTAGAGACAAATTGAGAGAGGCGAACAGAAGACTCACAAACAATAGTAGCTTTGCGCTCCTTACTCTCTTGGATCAAGAAATCCATCAAATCTCCTCTGACAAGAACATCTAGATCGACTGTCACCTGTGAGGAAAAGATAGACAATCAGTTTGAAATACCAATTCGTGAATCATGATCAGAGACGTACCTCATCCAACAGAAGGATATCCCATGGTTCCTATAAACGAAAGGCGGAGAGAGCAGCAGAGAGTCATAGTGAGCATACAGAAGGTGGAAAGAGAAGCAGGACGAAAGATCGGACCATAAGACCCATCACGAGTTGAACCCTTCGTCGCTCTCCGTCCGAAATCTGGTGCATGTGCCTATGCAATGGAACGATACAATGGTAAGCTCATCGTCTAGACCTTCAGCTACTCCTGCCAAAGTAAATGAGTGTAAACAGTTGAAAACGACGGACCAATCGAGGTCAACATCCAAGATGTTGAGCAACCTGTCTCTCCTCTCCTTATGCCTGTACCCACCGACCGAATCCAAGAACCTCTCGACCACAATATCTGATTCGATCATGAACCCTCATGTTTCAGCAATTCATCTCTAAAACCACAATGCCAAGCGGGAACCTGAAAGGGGAACACAAACCTCCACGGACAACGGGATTAAGCGCCCATTCTGTACCAAGATATGTGATACCCCTGGGAGGCGATCGGAAAACATCCTTTCCGAGCATTCGGGCGTTTGTTCCCGGGGTCAGCCTCTTACCGGCGAGAATCTTGAGAAGAGTGGATTTGCCGGCTGGTTTGATCAAAGAAACGGAACATGTATAGGTCAGCTCATAGGCTCGGCCAAAGACGATACCTGGAAGCTGAGATCGTACCTCCGTTGGCTCCGATGACAAGGACTCTAGAGTAGATGAGGCCACAGAAACCTTTTAGTGAGCCGGCTTGTTCTTTCAGAAGAAGATATACATTAACTCGGGAGACAAACCTTTCTCCTTGAGGAATTTCCATTGTGATATCGTTCAAGACCTGCTCTTCCTTGTACGCAAAGTTCATGTTGGTAACATCAATCGCCAAAAGGTCGGGATCATTCTGAGGAATCTCTTGAGCGGTCATTCTGAGGATATGAGATTTGCTCGTGGACGTGCAAAAGCGAATGGATGTGTGGGTGATACTGATATCAACGAAGCCAATATTATCTGGGCTTAAAAAGAAGAAAGAAGAAAATGATGATTTCCTCGATCGATGATGATAAAATCGATCAGCAAGAAATCGTCATCAACTTTCAATTGGACCGTTCGATTAGGAAAACAAAACATCAAATTAATGCGAAAAGAACGTACAGAGGTTACAAGGAGAGTGAGTAGATACAGAGCAAACACACAGCGACAAACAGATAAGAACGAGAAGAGAACGTATTGTCCAGTCATAGCAAGTACGGAGGGAAATAAAGAAAGGACAACAAGTAGGAAACAGTCGAGCAAATTCGACCGAGTGATCTGATCAGCACGTCGAAAAAGATATTGTTCTGCTTTTCTATGGAAGGAAGGATGTGGAACTGAAGTAAATCCCAATGATCAACCCAGCAGTCAGACCACTTAGCGTGCCAAGCATGCTGGGTCCAGACATCACATGTAGGCTGCCGCTCTGAGTTGAGGAACTCGTCGGACTAGATAGGGCCCGGTGAGAAGTAATATGAGTATTCATACAACATGATATTTCCAAGCGCATGTTGGCTATAAAGGATGCTGAAGAAAAAAGGCAATGTTTGAGATGCCTAATACGCACCTCGCATTGGATCCAGAAGGCCGAGTCTCGATCGTCACAGTCAGGACGGCAACGAGACCGTCAATCGCAGGCAGACCGTTGACCGAGACTGTATCGGCGTGATTGATAGAACCTATTGAGGGTCACCGCAAGGGGTATGCATAAGTGCATGTTTGACTAAGAACTTGTTGAGCAAAACTCAAGTAACAGTTGCTTACTTGACGAGTTTGAGAGAAGTCCAGACACGTAGTTCGCCCTAGTTCGATAGGTGTATCTAGTCGTTACAGATTCCAAGCAAGCAGACTAGATGAGAAGAGATACCCTGGCCACAGAACTGAATGAACTCACCCATCTGAGGAGCTCGTTCCCTCATAATATGACCCATTAGTCAGAGAAAGAGTGTCAATCGCACTATGGGACGACGCATTACCAACAAACCAATCTCGTCCGAAATTGTAACCGTTTGGCTGAATATCATGTCCCACTAGTTCACGAATGGTAGTACCAGAAATAGGAAACAAATCATATCAATGTCTTAAAAGAACGGCAGTATATGCGCGCACGAGAGCAGATGTAATCGTCTCCTTACATGTAAGGTTCATCTCCACAGAGGCAGCGAGAAAGTATGCGTTCGTGTTGGCTTGCCTCCAGTACCGAAAATGATTGCCTCCCACGATGGATTCTTTGCATGCTCTACAAACAGAGTGAACGCACACATCCATCAACAAGAGTAACGCTGTTGGAGAACAACAAGTAAGGCGACTTACCCAAGGAATGTATCCCCATAGTTATATCGGAAAGTGGCAATCTCGGTTTCTGCAAGAAAAGTAGAATATGTTAACGATCAGAAATCTTGCTATACCTTCTTCGTTATGTCTGACGACCATACGCTGAATGGAAACCAGACACGCACGAACGTTCTGGCCATCACCTAAGTTGGCCTGCTGTCCAGTCGAATTGGCAAGCGAGCTGTCTAAGCATTGCGTACTGAAGTTTAAGCTCCTGTTTCAAAGATATACCGCAAGGAAACAACAAGAACTTCAGACCTCTTTCAAGAGCCAGCAGGGGAAACGACCGTCGAAGGAGCAAAGGACAAACTGAGCATAATTTTGAAAGCCACCGTTCGACAAAGCATCCACCAAAACATCTGCATCTGAATTACCCGAGATGATGATGTTGAGAGGTTCTCCTAACCCCGCAGGATATGTTCCATTGACGATCTAAACGGATGAGACAATAGCAATACAACAACAAGGAACAACATAAATCCTAGTCAATGCGATATACACGACCTGGATGTTGCCCATAGAACAGAAGAATAGACGAACAGTGAGCATGCTGCCTCCGCCAGTAGAAGGATCGGCGTAGGCCGATGTTCCTCTAGAGACCATCATGTGTTCTGGAAAGTGGGTCGACGGCAAGGCTTGAACGAACAAGACTGAGCAGGCCGTCAGTAATACAACCAGCTTATTGGGAGACATAACCAGGGATAGATCGAAGGAGAGAGCCAGTAAGCACAAAGAGCCCGGTGGTAAAGGAGAGTGGATGTAAGGTGTAAATTGAGGAAGTAAAAGAAGAAGAAAAACATTCTACTCGTTTTCACTGCATCCTCATCCTGAATGTCACCCAGGCCAGCAGCTCCTATTGTCGTCGGTCTGCCATCGTCCACTTCAAAGACTGTTCAGCCTGGTTCTACGGCAGATCAGATACCGTTTCCTGCTCCTGATACTTCTGCATCCATTTTGATAACTGCCTCGGTTCCGATGCATCTCTCCAGCAGAGGGCATTCGATTGCTTCTTCTTCGTTTTCTGATCAGAGAGTAAGAAGTCCGCCATTCGATCTCAAGCACAGACGGCATGACCGTCTCTTTAGACAGCCTATATCGAGTGGAGACTTGTTGGACGGTCGCTCGTCTGTACATCCCTTATCAGCAAAGCATGGAGTCGAAGAAAGGGCGACATCTACCGGGCCTGTGGCAGCTGGATGTCCGTGTTTATCATTCCGTTTCGTTTGGACCCTCGTATCGACACGTCGCTCATCCAGTTTATCTGTATCTTCTGATCCTTAGATCCTGATTGTTCGGACGTAGGGAACGATCAACTCACATGCTACCCTACTAATTCAACCGTTGTGATACAGAACGAATGGTCCAAGCTGATATGTCAGTCAAGGGTTTTCATCTGATATGGTCTTTTCATGGAACGAAGCTGACGTTTCAAGTTTGGGCCAAATCGTATTTAGGGAACTTCAACTACCCATTATTCATTGCAAGCTCCAACCTAGTAGATGCATATCTGTTTCTTGCCTCATCAGATACCCTTATTCGTTCGTGGACCAATCTGTCAAATGAGGAAGGCCAGCTGGCTTTCTCTCCTTCGGATGATTGGTGGGAAGATCAGTACGGTGCAAGCGTACTGCCGACCAGTACGGGTACTCGGTCTTGGCAAGCATATTTTGTCATAGTCCCCGGTGGTAGTGAGTCCCTTCCATGTCTTCCTTTCTTTCCTTCATATCAGTTCTTCTCCTCAAGACTCAACAGCATGATCTCTCGTTCCTCCTCTGTGCTCACTGGTTGACAATATTGTCCGTCATTCTAATTAGATCAACTTACGGGAGCCGAAGTGCACCAGGCAACCTTCGTTGCACGTCAAACGGCCATACCTACCATAGCCTCTCAATCTTTGGCGTCTCAATCCTCGACTGCTTCTGTCGCCTCTCAATCCTCTTTATCTGTGGCGTCTATCGCAACACTCACAGCAACGGCCATCCCAACCTCATTATCTTCGGCATCAAGAGCAAGCGTGAGCAGTCTATCGACGCTCAGTGTGAGTAGTCTGCTCAGCTTGGCACAAGCAAACCCAAGTTCAAGCGCAAGCATTCTCGCTGGCAGTGGTCTTGGAGGAAGCCTTCAAGGAAGTTCGAATGGGTTGGCTATCCCCAAATGGGCGGTGAGCACTTCTTTAATCAAACTAATCTGTGTTTTGTTGGAAGTCTCCGATATTCATATTCGTTACCGTGGTGTCTGGATCAGATCGTCCTCGTCTCTGTCCTTGGTGCTCTCGTCTTGATCGCTGCTCTTGTAGTAGCTTACTTGGTCGTTCGCCGACTCCGAACCCGAACACCGATATTTGCCGGATTTATCCATAGAGAACAATCATCCAAAGGAGATGCCTCTGTTAATTCGAACGCGCCCATCATGCGAGAGCAAGACGGCCGATCCAATGATTTGGGGTCTCCTCATCACACCAATCCAGAGGCAAGCGCTCTAGCCACTGGAACTGTCTCCACAGTTTCGAATCGTGACCATGACCCATCGTTCTCTCACACGTTTACGCATCCAAACCCGACGACGAATACAGAAGGTCATACTTCGTTCTCTCCTACAAATACCCCCATACCTTTCCGACAACATACGACTTCACCAGGTCAACAACGATCGGTTGTCGCGTCACCTTTTTCAACAGAAGACGCGAATTCGATATCGAACGCCTATAGAGAGGCATTGGCACATCCAATGTTTCTCTCAGATCCAGAAAGAGATTACTCGCCAACAGATGAGGAATACAGG